>JAVFBZ010123943.1:7967-24297 GCA_032466195.1 Katharina tunicata | reverse complement strand
CTTCTTTAAGGAAACCAATGATCACAATTCTTTGGGGGAACCACTGATGACACTTTTTTAAGGAAACCAATGATCACTATTCTTTGGGGGAACCACGGCAACACTTCTTTAAGGAAACCAATGATCACAATTCTTTGGGGGAACCACTGATGACACTTTTTTAAGGAAACCAATGATCACTATTCTTTGGGGGAACCACGGCAACACTTCTTTAAGGAAACCAATGATCAGTATTCTTTGGGGAACTACTGATGACACTTCTTTAAGGAAACCAATGATCAGTATTTTTTGGGGAACTACTGATGGCACTTCTTTAAGGAAACCAATGATCACAATTCTTTGGAGGAACTACTGATTACACTTCTTTAAGGAAACCAATGATCACAATTCTTTGGGGGAACCACTGATGACACTTTTTTAAGGAAACCAATGATCACTATTCTTTGGGGGAACCACGGCAACACTTCTTTAAGGAAACCAATGATCACAATTCTTTGGGGAACCACGGATGACACTTCTGTAAGGAACCCAATGATCACTATTCTTTGGGGGAACCATGGATGACACTTCTTTAATGAAACCAATGACCACAATTCTTTGGGGGAACCATGGATGACACTTCTTTAAGGAAACCAATGATCACTATTTTTGGGGGGAACCACTGATAACACTTCTTTGAGGAAACCAATGATTACAATTCTTTGGGGGAACTACTGATGACAATTCTCTAAGGAAACCAATGATCAGTATTTTTTGGGGAACTACTGATGACACTTCTTTAAGGAAACCAATGCTCACCATTCTTTGAGGAACTACTGATGACACTTCTTCTTTAAGGAAACCAATGATCACAATTCTTTGGGGGAACTACTGATTACACTTCTTTAAGGAAACCAATGATCACAATTCTTTGGGGTAACTACTGATTACACTTCTTTAAGGAAACCAATGATCACAATTCTTTGGGGTAACCACTGATGACACTTCTTTAAGGAAACCAATGATCACAATTCTTTGGGGAACCACTGATGACACTTCTTTAAGGAAACCAATGATCACTTTTCTTTGGGAAACTACTGATGACACTTCTTTAAGGAAATCAATGACCACAATCCTTTGAGGGAACCACGGATGACACTTCTTTAAGGAACCCAATGATCACAATTCTCTGGGGTAATCACTGATGCCACTTCTTTAAGGAAACCAATGATCACAATTCCTTAGGGAACCATGGATGACACTTCTTTAAGGAAACCAATGATCACAATTCTAAGGGGGAACCACTGAAGACCTTTCATTAAGGAAAGCAATGGTCACTATTCTTTCGGGAACCACTGATGGCCTTTCATTAAGGAAAGCAATGGTCACAATTCTTTGAGGGAACCACTGAAGTCCTTTCAACCAAGATTCACAATTATTTAGAGGACCACTGAAGACCTTTCATTAAGGAAAGCAAGGTTCACAATTCTTTGGGAGGAACCACTGAAGACCTGTCATTTAGGAAACCAATGATCACAATTCTAAGGGGGAACCACTGAAGGCCTTTCATTAAGGAAAGCAATGGTCACTATTCTTTCAGGAACCACTGATGGCCTTTCATTAAGGAAAGCAATGGTCACAAGTCTTTTGGGGAAACGCTGATGGCCTTTCTTAAAGAAAACCAATGATCACAATCCTTAGGGGGAACCATTGATAACACTTCTTTATGGAAACGGATGATCACAATTCTTTGAGGGAACCTCTGATAACACGTCTTTAATGAAACCAATGATCTCACCTTTTTAAGGAAATCGCTGAACACACTTCCTGTGAGAAATCATTGATCACCAATTTGATCAGTGATGATTGCAATGAAGCCACTGCTAACACCCTTATTGAAAGGAAATTATTGATCACTTCTCAAAGGATTCCAATGATCACTATTAAAATTAAAAAAAAAAACACTGATTAAACGTCTGATAGGAAAGCACTTAGCACACTTTTTATAGGGAACAACTGATCTAACTTTATAAAGGAAATTTTTTCACCGCCGTTTAAACCCTTTAAAGGAAGCAACTGGTCACTATATTCATGGAAACCACTGATCCCACTTTTTATCGGAAAGCACCTACACATGTACCTCACCCGTTTATGGGAAACCACTGACTGGCCTGTTTTTTTATCACATTATTTTTGGGGAAATCACTGATCACGCTTTGTTTTTAAAGGAAACCACCCATTATACTTTTTAAAAAACAGGAAACCAGACATCACACTTTTTTTAAAAGAAAAGTTTTTAGTTGCTGTCTTTTAATTTGTGAGAAGAAGCTCCATTAATAGCTTTTTAACTTAAAAAGTCTGCTTCACATATATCATGGAGATACCCCTAATAGCAGTGTTAGATAGCAAGAAGAATATAAATTCTTTCTGTGTAGAGTTTTATTTTCATTGGACATTTCTCACAATGCATCTGTTAATTGCTTGAAGGCTTGGACATATTTTTGTAATTCTCATGATCTTTCCACTAAAGACTTGTTTAATTGACATAATAATTACACAGAGACATTACCTTAAGGCTGTTAATTATGCAGGTATTTTCAGAAAGCTTTCAGACTAATTTATTGAATAATAATAATGGCGTGATTATCTAAATTTACATACACCTGATATTTCTTATTCTTGCGGGTGGCCACCTCACGTGATTACTCAACAAAACACAGGTGCTAACATTGTAAACAATGAGGTATTAATAGCCCAAAAGGTAATCTTAATTTCACCCAATTAGTATCTCAAAGCTAACACCTTTGAATTGAAAAACTGACATCTAGGGTATACAAAAAAACTCCCTAGTTTAAATATGTACATAGCATACATAATTGTCTTTCTCTACACCAAATTCTCTTAAAGAAGGGTCATAGTGTCAATAATCTATGATGAGTTAGAATCCATATTACCATGTGTTGTGTTGCTCAACTTCTAAATGCCTCCAAACAATTTATTGTATATTTATTACCAATTATATTTCACAAATATACTTGCACTGTATTTATAAGCTGATCAAATAGTAAATAAATCCTCTATCAATTCCAACTCTGGTTGATTTACTGTCTATGATTAGCCTTTGAAAAAAAACAACAGAAAGGGAATCCATACTCTTTAATTATGGAATTGTTCTCAATTTATTGGGTTTTTGGAAATCTTGTACTAAATGCTTTCCCATGAATATTGATGTACCTTAATAAAGTGAAATGATTAAAAAAATTAACCTTATATTGAATGAATTGTATGTATTACCTTATTTTTTAGATTAACATCACATTTATGAACTTTGTTTAATAAGCTCATTACTGAAAACAGTGGTACAAAACATACCTTATAAGGGACAATTATAAACAATTCACTTTACAATAAACAGGTGTGAAGGTATATCTGGGTTAGCTCCAGTGTTGTAGTGACAGCTACCAGGGTCTCTCACCTGTATTTGTGGTTCATGGAAGTTCTTGTTTACCTGTAAATATATCAAACAATAACCATAGAATACAGGCTGAAAGTTCAACTCACAAGGTCTGAATCTCTACAAATAACTCAGAAACTGTTTTATTCAAATCTCTTGCGCAAAATTTTGTAAACCACCCAGAAGAATTGCGGATACGTCTTCGCAAATATTTACTCTTGATTAAAGTGATGATTCTTGGCTCGCTCCCTCCAAAGCCCTAGCACAATGCCTTGTTTGTTCCTGGTAGGAATGATATTTTTCTGCTCATTCGACAGGCATTATTACAGTTGCCTATCTTATCCTAAAAGAAGAATACAAAATTTAGTTCTCTAACCCCATAGACCACACAAATAAACATGAACTTGAATACCTTTCCTTGAATTGGGAAAGACTAGCTTGGTATCAGGTACATGTAGAATCTGTGTTAAACCGTAAACTCTAGCTTAGATATTATAACCATGAAGCAATATGAGATATTGTTCAGAGCAAAAAGGAAAAGCGGCTCCTTAAACCCCCTCCTCCACCTCTAATTGCTGGAATAAAATTTGTGCAAATATTGTCCTCGGCCCCACGCAAGTGATGAAAAAAACACACCACACAACCCCAAAACAAACAACATTAAAAACAACCCAAAAAACATATGTGTACAAACACATAGTCAACAGGTATATTTATAATAAAAAATGATATGTTAAACTATTATTTCCAATACAATACCAAACTGAGTCTTAATGTCATGTCAATTAGACAATGGAAATGTCATTCAAGACGGACCACTGCAGGATTGGTCTCTAACATGTTTAGTGGACATCAATTGACCAAAATCCATACCTGTGTAAATTGTCCTTTGTTGGTTCTGCTGGTTGCCAGTGATGTTGAGGTTGGCTGTTTATCGGTTTTGCTGGCTTGACCAATTGACCGTTCAAAATCCCTATACTTAAAACCCCAATCAAACAAACAGCCAAACACATTAATGTCTGCAATGTACAGGACTTGGTCAATGTATGAGAGAAAACCGTCAGTGGTTTAATAAATAATAGGATGGTTTCTACTAGGTTTCGTCATGGTTTTCTTTCAAACACAGTCAATATATTTCAAAGGTGTGTCATAACAAACCTTTATTGATTGTAGGACTGCATGTAATCAAAGCAAATAAATAAATTCATTGATTCTTAGTTTTAGGGTAATTGAATATAAAAACGAAATGAAAACTGGTAGGCGTGTAAGATATCTATGTCCCATAATGTCTAGATATTAAGACATCTACTGTATATTTTCTATTTTATGATAGGCTGTGTTTAATCAACTTTATATAATTGTTATTCAAGGCAACCGTACCATATTTTCATAACCCCAGCATTTCTGTGTTGAGCTTTATGTTGTGATTTATGAAAAGAGTAGACGGTTAATTATGTAAATCATCTCCTTCAGCTGTTCCGCATAACAGTTCAGTTCACAGATAAAGGCAAAACTGCGTTTCTTTTTTGTGTGAAATTTTAATGTAACTTGTTAAATGAAGATGAGCTGATATGTGAAATAATTTGAGCTAATTAGATAACAAAGCAGTTAAGCTTGTGATGTGATGGCGTACTTGAAGACTGATTCACATGGCCATGGAGTTTTGGCATGCTTTGCATTTTGGATTTTGGATTTTGGCAAAATCCAAAATGATAAATATCCCCTCCTCAGAGTTCTTTTTAAAAAGAATTACCTTTATATATCCTCCATATTAATTATGTCCTTAATAAATCAACTTATTATAATACCTATTGTCTATCAGTAAAGCATGTACTTTTTATATGTATCTGTGTGTTTGCTTGGTGTGCTTAATAAAATACTTAATTAATTATTTCACTGAAGACAGAAGTGTTTCTTTGGAACATTTTACTAAAGTGCTGTTTCATAGAAATGTCTATGCCGAAAGGCGTCTGGCTGAAACCAATCGCTGATTTTTGTCTTATGCTGGAATTGAACACATATTTTCAAAAGGTCAAATCAAAGTAGAGAACGAAAGAACCTTGGTGATTGTGTAAATTTTAGCTAGTGAGTCAACAAGTTATTGGACCCGAAGTCCAGCATACATCATAGGTTACTGATTGACCAGTTGGTCAATTGGACTGATTGGCATTGGTCAGAAATAGGATATAATCAAGTCAAATAATAAGTTTTGAAACTTTCAGGAGAACTATGTAAGTGAAGCATGCCTGTAAAAACTTAACCTTCTTTCTGTCTATTGTAATTTTTAATAGTAATCCTCAGTGTTGAGGCTATGATTTCAAACTCAATGCTCAGAATCACTAAAATCAGTAGTGCAAAGTTTAGTTAAAACAACTCAGCAGTCTAGAGTGATCTGTTTATCATAGGATCGATCTAGTTGTAGGCTTATAATCTGTGCGCTCCCTAAAATAGACCAGATATCCTGGCCCCTTTTATAGGTGAACAGCTAACACAGAAGCTGTCACAAGAGTGAGGCTGTCTGATAGGCAGTGAGGTGGAGAGACTGTCTTATTAAAGTGTCTGTTTAAGAGGACTTGAGTAGCACTGTGCTTGGATAGGCTCAATCTGCAGACTGGCTCACTGCCCGACTGGCTACCTTCACCGACACAGCGTGGAGGTCTGCAGTTGGCTTAGATGGTTTGCGGTCAGAACAGGTATTATAATACTCACCTGTCCACAGAGGATGTCATCTGTCATGATAGTGTGAGAGGTCTAGTCTGATTAGAACCACCGTTTACTGATATGAGAGGGTGTGATCTCGGGATATTCCAGCAGTTCACTTATCTCTGCATCCTGATTAATATGCATTAATCTGAAGGTGTGGACTTGTTTGGGAGATGGTCAGTAGATATAGTTGGAATTCAGCCAAAATCGCCAGTGTATGCAGGTGTTATGCTATTAAGAAATGGTCAAGTAATGAAGTGACCATTGGTTTTATCAACTACTGGTACAAGCTGAATCCGGGAAGTGGTCAAGCCTATTAATTTGACTGGTCACTTATTGTTGAAAAGGACTCAGTTGATACAATTAATGAAGCACAATTTTCACCAAGTCGTTTAGAAGTTAATTAACATTGGAAAGAGTTAGAATTGGTGAAATGAAAGCTGATAAAACTAACTGACTTGTCTCCAATGTGGCTGTGTTATTGGAGGAAAACTCTTAATGCGATCTTGAATGACCTGCTTTCCTATTGATATGAAATTTATAGTGATGAAATAGAAGAACTGAAAAGAACAATTTGGCACAATCAGGAGCTTTGTATCGATTCAGAAAACCTTTGGCTTTTGGATAGCGAACAATTGTTCTGGTCAGAAATTCCTGTTTGAATCTCTCAGTGTTAATAAAAATAGTGCCGGATCAAGTGAGGTTAATTTGATTAAATCTGTGCATTATTCATCAAATCATCCTTTGCCCGATCACTCTACTGTGTGCGCACCCAGATGCCCCACTAGAGTACCCCATGGGAGAATGCTGTGCAGGGTTGGGATGCTCCATACATGATAGGCATGCTGTCAATTGGAGATGAAGGAAATCACAGGATTTTTATGGCTCAGACGTCTGATACCATCACAATACATTCTATTATATTTCTTTTATTCATGGATAGTTATCCACTACCAAATGGTAAGATGTTTGAAAGCTCTTTTCTTTTTGGTTTTCTGAAGAAAAAAATTCTAACTACTACATGTATATCAACTTATATTATAGGCATTTGTCAGTTATGACATCATAACTGTAGACTTTATGGATTGATAAACCAAAATTGTGTAATCCATGAAGTCTGCTTAACTTTATCTACCGGATTTAAAAATAGATTTTTATAATCAGATAAGTAGGCCCCTACATGTATTTTTACTTTATGTGGGGTAATGGCCATTGGCATTGCAGAAAACTAATTTTTGGCAAAAAATTCATTGTGTTTCTTACTTTATTTAACAAGTACTTTATTATCTCTGAGGAAATTCAAATGTCTTGAGGAAGCAATTGTTTTGGTGATTACACCTTATTTGACATTTGTGTAAAGAACATATATACACATCTACAGTCTCACACCAAAACTACTGTATGTTAACCTAGATGATATTTTAAGTTTAGCAATGTCAGCATTTTACATAGGCTGTTACTTATGGATTATTATTCAATATTATTTAAGTAGACATGTACCGGGACATATAAATATCAATTTGTAAGTATGTCAGTTCATCCTGAAATCTTTTGTCAGATTTTCTACCTGGGTGCAAATCTCAATAGAGCTCATATTGGAGGTTTTAACTTCAGCCAGTTGTAATCAGGTCATCGTTTTCAATGTTGAATCGTTCACACAAACTTCTCAATGAATTACATATACATGTAGTGTACAGAGATTTTGACGCATTTTCAGCACAAAAAAAAGACATCTCTGGAGTATAGTATCCCTAGGTGTCATACTAGGGAGTTCATTGGTCTACCTAACTGCTTTTTGGAGGCCTCACTAATTCATTCGATCCCTACTGGGGCTGAGGGACTGTTAAAGGTGCCATCAAAGATCAGTGAGAACTTTTTTATTGGGTTTCCGTCTGGCTTTCTTCATTATAAGGCCTGAGTCATGGCTCAGTTCGTGGACAGTTGGACTTCTGTCTCACATTTCTCTTCATGTGGGTGGGTGGCTGGTTGGGTGGGAGCCACCTGTGCCCTGGTTCTCTCTGAGCTAAGGGAAGCCTTTGGTTGTGGTGTACCATTTTCGTACTGTAAATGTATTGGGGTGTCTTCTGTGTTGCCAGCTTCGTCTAGTGTGGTTTCTTTCTGGGACTCGGTCATATGCGTGAAATAGCCTTAAGTACATTGTAAAACTCATTTTGATGCTCTGGTGCAGCATTTAACTCCTTCTTGCAAATTCGGCAACTTATTACTTTATAGATTTGAGATTCATAATAGTGCTCTAAAGTAACAATTGGTTTATGCAGCATAGTCCAACTTTGTAATTCTTCAGTTATTATGTTGCTTTAGGGATTATTCCCAGCCAATACATGGAAAGTTTATCTGGAGTTTAAGTAGGGGGATGGTAGGTGGAAGCGTTTTGTTTATTCCTGTAATCATGTAAGTTGAGTCTGGGATAGAATAGGTACACTAGCTCTGAAGTATAAGTACCCTAATAATTTCAAGAATCAAAACAGTTTTAGTCGGTATCTGTTCACTGATTGATTCATTGATGCCCCTGGTTATGCATATGTTCAGTATTCAAGCACACAAACATTGCTGAATTTTTAGTACAAATTTTTCAAATACTATTTCCCTTTTGGTACTCTTTGGTCTTATTATCCGGTGTTTCGATGGAAGCTTTTCAGTGCCCTGGTGCTCCCTAAGCTAAGAGACATCAGTAAGCTGATTTGTTGAGGGGCCCTGTTTCGAGTTTTTTAATTGTTCTGTAATATTTGTGGTTGCCAGTGACCTCAAAGGGGGTTTCCTTCACCCATTGGGCTGACAGGCAGTCATATGAGTGAAAATAACCTTAAATGCAGCATTAAACCCCAATCACGCTATCAATCTTTTTAAAACTGTTTAAAAACACAAACATGGTTACAAATATTCAATTTTAAACTATATTACTTTTCAAATTTGGAATTGTTACAAATGTGTAAACAGCATCTAGGCTGTTACTGGTTTATCCCAAAACCCAAATTGTTACAAATGTACAAAAATCATCTCGAAATAAATTTAACCTGTATTGTTGTTGGTGCTGAGTTATTGCCCGCCCGTATAGGTGTCACACTGCTGGGTATGGGATGAGTTTATTCCCCCCGACTCTGTACTCATGATATTCCAGTGAAGCTGATTGAAGATCATCCGGGAATTGTTTGGATTTCCTTCCGCTCTGAATAAACTCTGCGTACGTTTTTATTGATTTCATGCATTCCTCTCTGTCTCTCCTCCAGGTGGTCTGCCTTCGACTCGCGCCAATTCGCCTCGACAGGAAATTCATAATCAAAGGTGAGCCTCTTATTTCTGTACCCAATCAATTGAGCTTAACAAATGGCAACAGTTTGGCTGTCTGAACTCTGAATGTGCTGATGGTATCATAGGGTTGGTGAACAGAAGAAGTTCATTGAATGTCCGGTGTCTAATTTAAGATTTAAATTTTTTTAATTTTATTTTCACCTTCATCACCCTCTTTACTCTCTAAAATAAGAACATAAACCAAAAACATAAAGTTAATAAGTCAGAAAAAGTTATAATGCAAGCTTATGTACAATATTGTTTAGAGACTTGTGGTAACAAAGTATTTTTTTAACAAGGTGTTGCTTTGTTTTGTAAGCTAGGTATTCTCATTTGAATAGTGTAGGTAATCCCATAGGTGTACTAAAAGCACACTTACTAACTTATGTTTACCTACCTTAATGCAATTAATAAAGGAATGACCTTTGACATGCTTATTTAAGCATGTTCGTTAAGGTAGCATTGAAAACAAAAGTTTAAGTGTGTTGTAGATTTTAGAGCCTGTTGAATGGCGTACCTGAGAGTTCAGGTGAGATAAGTAAACTAGGTCAGGTGTAGTCTACAGTCATTGAGAAATCCAGGTGACTGCAAGTGTAAAACCTTCAGTAAATAAGTAAGTAAGGTCTACATGTCTGCTAACAGCTGTTTGATAATCTGGTATAGTAAAACAGGTTAACAATTTAAAAATACACAGGTAGATAACACAAGCTCATGTAAGCTAGCCATCTTATTCAGAATTATACAGGTGTTCTGATATAGATTTAACTTTTCTGTGAAATTATCCCAATGTATGCCATTTCTGATCATTAGATGTTAAACAAAGCCAGAAAATAATCTACCACTCCCTTGCTTGTCATTTGGTTTTGTCTCTTGCATTTTGACTAAGATATTCATAGACTCCATCAAAAGCGAAACAACCGCTAGAAAAGCAATTAATAACAATTAAAATTCCATTGAATTGAATGTTCTTTCTTTGCCAGACATAATGTATTGTCCATATATGTGATTCATTTTAGTTAACTGTTTTCGTCTTTTGTATGTTTTTTTTTTTTAAATTGCGTTTCAAGTAATGACCCGTACACTAATTTGATCAGGTACAGTAAACATTGTCTTACCTGTGGATAATTACCATGATGTAGTCCTTTAATCTTTTAATTAACATTAATAATCCAGGATGTCTTCAGGGCTAGGTATAGTCTGAATTTGATATGACCATTAAAAAGTTAGTAAAGTACTTTACATGGTAGATTTTCAAAAAACTACTGGATGCTTTATGAAGAAGCTTCCCATTTACAGAAATTCAACTTTTATTCCGTTTTAATAAATATTTGATTTCCAGAATAAAGAAATTGGCAACTTTCATTCTGTTTGCACCACATAAAGTAGTTTAGATCAAGTCTAGATAGTGAACTGCCTTGGCTGGAGAGAGTTTATTACAGTGGCGCACTGCTTGTTAATGCGCCTCTTTGGTTTTAATTCTACGATGGAAGTGGAAGTTAGTTGATGGCTTTGGATAGAGCTGAATGGAGCTTCCTGTGCCCTGGTGCTGTCTGAGCTAAAAGGGGCATCAGGAAGCAGTAAGCTGATATGTGTCCTGTATTTCACCCTTTAAATGTCCTGTGGTGTCTTGTGTTTTGCCAGTGTCAGGAAGGGTGGTTTCCTTCCCCTATTGGGCTGGCACGATATAACTTTTAAGTACAGTATAAAACCCCTATTAATCAAACAAACAAATAATCCGTTGTGATCTCTGTAAGACTTCAGCTATGTTTTTATATATATGTGAAATACTCTAAAGGGTGATGACACTAAACAGTCTATCAAATGATTAAACAAACCAAATCAAATATAAAGATATAGGCCACATAGTTACATATACATGTACATTACCTCTTTTTAGTTAGAGTATGTTTCCAGATTATATTCATGCTGTCATACTTTGCACTGGAGGAACAATATCTTTCCAACTGCAAAAATTAACAATAAAGTGAATACACATTTTATGGTTGTGTTAAGACTCACTGTCTACTGTTGGAAAACAGCGCCGTCATATAAGTGAAATTCAAATACCCTTGAGCATGGCGTTAAATATCAATCAATCTTTTTAGTTAGAGCTTTTTAAACATGTGTTCTCTGAGCTAACGTGTTAATGTCCTGTGTTGTGTATAGTTTTTTGCCAATGCCACCATTGGGCTGACCCGTCGCATGAGTGAAACAAACGTAAGTGTGAATTACCCTCCCCCCAACCAATCAATCAACAAACTTCAACTGTTTATATATGATATCATTATGCATCACAGGTTAAAGAGATATCCCTTCTTAATTTAGTATTATCTTAGATTTTTATTTAAGATGTTTAGTACACCCCTTAAGGTTATTAGCCCTGTCTTCATTTGTTATTATCTGCGATTGTTGGGTGGATAAGAAGGCGCAGTGTAATTGTTTTTGCTGTATTGTGTCTGTACACCCGAGGGGTTATATTAACTGATGGGTTAACAATTTTACCTGTAGACCACCTGAGCTCTCAACTTTTCAAAGTAACGTAGGTGATGTTTCTTCTTAATCTGGAGTCTGACTTTAATCCCACGCCCAAATTCTCCGCCAGATATTCAACTTCAAACGACTTTTATTTAAGCCATTAAAAAGGTCACAAAAAGCTTCAAACAACTTATAGTTAGTCAGTTAATGTATTTAAAAAATCATCAAAAATGAATTTGTCCTACTTGGCTCTTAATTGAATAATACTGAGTATGTATGTTAAAGACCTTTTGAGAGATGAAGGCATAAATTGTGGAGACCAAAATTAACTTTTTCTTTGACAGTGTTTCATTAGGGAGGAATAGTTATTTAACTCTTGAAATATTTTTTGTGTCGTTAAGAAAGGGACTGTTAACAGTATTTTCATTTTTATGGGGGGATAACACTCTCTGAGGGGGATGGGTTCGATTCCTGCAAGGATCTCAGTTTGTATCATTTTCTTGACTAGAATCTGTCAGTATCACAGAATGTGATCCCAAAAAAAGAAAAATACTGTTTAACTCTTATTACAATAAAATCCCTTTTTAAATGGACTCATAAACCCCTCATACTTGTCTTGAACTTTCCTTTAAAATATGTGTCAGTGTCAATTCTTGATGTAGAACTAAGAGATAAATTGTATAATTTTGGGTGGAAATCCTGATAACTGAAACAAAGTTCAGGTTAACATTTACATTAATAAAGTTTTTTCATTAGGCAATAAAAAGTATACGCCGTTCTAGATTTGTTTCCTTTAAAATAGCTGATTAGACAATATCTTGTTAATAATCAGCTCTTCAGTTACCTTGCACAGGTGACACTCAATCTGATTAAGTTTAGCTCAGTCACAGTTTAAGATTTACCTGATAAAGTTATATTTGATCTGATAGGTTAGTCTGGCTGTTACATTTACAAAGAGGATGAGATGATATCATGAAATTGATGAACTGTTTGCGTAAATGTTACACCCAATCTGAGTCAAATTTGACCTACAGCCGGCTACAGGTCACCCATACCTTGGCTGTGTCTCTTTAAAGGAAACACACACACAAAAAGAAGATATCTGCAAATAATAAAATCAGCTTTTAAAACACAACTGAGGAAACCCCAGTTTTTAACCTTTTATAATTAAAAGAAGAATTAGTGAATTCCTGAGTGTTTGACTTGTTTATGTGACGTTTCTTGCCACACTTGAGGTTATTTCACTCATTTGACGGTATGCCAGCCAAATGGGTGAAGGTACATGTAACCACCCTCGATGACACAGGTAACCATGGTAACAGACAAGATAACACAGGATATGAACAGAAGGAGGCATAGCAGGACACCACAACAATACAGCTACCTGATGCCACTTCACTTTAGCTAGCTCAGAGAGCGCCTGGGTAGGAGAAGCCGAGTGGCCACTTTTTAATCCCAGAATTATTGGATTTGTTTTAATGTTTGTTTGCCCTTTTCTTATCCTATGTCGTCGTCATCATCATCATCATCATTATCAAAGTGACATGTAGGTGAAATAACTTAAAGTATCGCATTAAACCCCAAAGAAACAAACAAAGCAAGCTTTATAAATTTTTGATTTGTTAAATAGTTTTTGTCTCATTATTTGAGTTTTTATCTTCAGGAAAGTGAAAAATGTTCATTTTCAAGTTATTTATTTACTTGTAGCATCCAATTGTTACCATCCTAGACAATTATACTTATATACAATTATATCTAAATCCGCAATTTTGGAAGCCTAATCTCTAGTTTTGTCAGTAGGAGGTTGGGCAAGCGAGCCTCCTGTGTCTTGGTGCTCTCTGAAATAAGGGGCATCAGGAAGCCAAGTTGCTGTGGTGCCCTGTTTTTCGTCCTGTAAATGTATCATGGTGTCTTCTATGTTGCCATCATTATTTAGGGTGATTTCCTCCACTGGTCTGGCTGGTACTCTGTCATGAGGGTGAAATAACCTTAAGTATGGCTTAAACCCCCCCAATCAAACAATCATCCATTGGGCTAGCACGCTGTCATATGAATGAAATCACCTTAAGTCTGGTGTAAACCCCCAATCAAACAAACAAAATAAATCTACTTTTGCCTCTTTGAATTGTACTTTTTATAGTATTAAAACTTTATTGTGTTACCCATGCATAGAAGCATTCAGTCAAATGGACCGGCAAATTGATAGCAATTTACTACTGGTACAGTATACAATGTACACCGACCTTGAGGAAATATCACCCATTATAAAACTTCCTGCCATTTAAAAATGGCATTGAAATATATGGTGAAATGGTTGTTACAGTTTCAGGACTGTGCTCAAGACTTTAAAAACCTGTAGCAGATTAGGTATCTAGGTTAATTGCCTTTGATGGTCACATTAATGATTAAACTGACAGGTGATTGAAAATGACATGATCAAATCTGTGTCACTCAGATGCTGCCAATGGCATTTTACTGACTTAGAGAAATTCAGCCGTCTCCTAGATTAGTCATATAATACATCAGTGTGAACAACCCTAGCCTAATCATCATCACTCACCTGGGGTTAAAGTTTAATTAACTCAGGTGTAAATGAGCCACCTTTTGGTATAAAACAAACAATAAATTTTAAAATGTATGAGGCATATATGTCCCAATATGTTAATATAGGTATACAAATTTGTTAAAATTTATTGTATATATAAGCGCCCTCTGGCTAAAAGCAGTATTTTTCCAGATTATATTCATACTGTCATACTTATCACTGGAGGAACTTAATCTTTCCAGTAGCAAAAACACTAAAGTGACTACACATTTTATGGTTGTGTTACAGTTGCTGTGAACTGTTCATTTACAGCGTCTTCATATAAAGGAAATACCCTTGAGCAAGGCGTTAAACACCAATCAATGGATCAATCCATCAATCAATCAATCAATAACTCATTTATATATAAGCAAATTCATCATTGGATTTTCATCTTCCATTGAGCTCTCGAAACTGAGCTGCACAAAAAGTAAAATTGTTGTGACACCTTGCAGTGAAAACTTTGCAATTTTGTCCTTTGCACCACATCCTGTGTCCTGTCCATTTTGTCTTGCCTTGTAGTTTGTTATTAGTTATAGACAGAAAGAAAGAACATGGTTTCCTACGCCCTTTGAACTGCATGTTGTCATCCGGGTGAATAACTGTTCTGTTTAGCTCAGTGTTCAATCTTCAATTAAATCGGCCAAGAATCTCCACAGAGATATTCCAACTCATGTTGTTGTTGATTGTAAAAGTAGAATAGAGTATGGTGACAACTTCAAAGAATGATGAACAATTCATTATGACTGTATATTTCGGTTAATTTAAACCATCTTCAGCAGTCAGAGTAGGGTAGGCAGTATGTTGCCTTTTGTAATAATACCTAAATGGTCAGCTTAATATTGGTTTGATATAGTAAGTATGTCCATGTATGTATGTATAAAATATATTGGCATATTAAGTTAGAAACAATGTAGACATGCTATTAAATTTGTCAGTACATACTAAAAGCAAACTGTGTTACTAATAACCTAATTTCTATATACATGAGTGAGTCTGTCAAATGCTTATGGAGAAGCAAAGTAGATATGTTTTTTTGGCTATGTGGTTTGTACTTCGGACTGTGGACTAGTTTTCTTTTAGAAGTTCAGAAATAGTAAATGTAAAACATAATTATCTACCTGAGACTGTTACATCAGACGTTATGTCTTACCAATGGCACCTGTAATTAACAGGTCGACCATTATGTAACTAATTACTGGGGCTTATTTCTCAACCTTATGTCAGGTGAAAACAGACCTACTTTGACTCGTAATGCAATTAGCGAGGTGATCTAATTTTGTGTCACATTAATAACAAGTCACGTTTGTTATTATTAAGAAAATAGTTTGCATTCTTAGACAGCTGTGGCAAAACAACTGGCAATAGACCTTTGCAACTAACAATGTGCACCTGCCTGTACATTTGAGTCATTTGTAGCATTTGTACGTCAAAATATTCTTGTTTGCTGTTTTAAAAAGAAAGTAATTGTTGAGAGTATTTTGTACCCTGTTACTGTCTTAGATAAAAGACAACATAAAATCGACTTTATGGTTTATGGCCAAGCCTCTGTATTATATTATGGCCAAATGTATGAAGATATGGAAAATGGTTTATGGCCAAGTCTCTGTATCATATTATGGCCGAATGTATGAAGATATGGAAAATGGTTTATGGCCAAGTCTCTGTATCATATTATGGCTAAATGTATGAAGATAGGGAAAATGGTTTATGGCCAAGTCTCTGTATCATATTATGGCTAAATGTACGAAGATAGGGAAAATGGTTTATGGCCAAGTCTCTGTATCATATTATGGCCAAATGTATGAAGATAGGGAAAATGGTTT
>JAVFBZ010123832.1:0-24301 GCA_032466195.1 Katharina tunicata | reverse complement strand
AATAGACACTTGAAGTCGCGGGAAAAAAATTGGAAATCATGTACATTGCCGGGAAGGTTTACATATTTTCTAGCCGTGGTGACTTGGATACCTCTGCTTTACCGTTTGATAAAAAAAATGAGAAATCTCATATGATGGTGAAGAAAACCACCTTAAATTAAACTGGAAACACACAAGACACAACCAGGAATGTTACAGGACAAAATACAGGACCGCAACAAAAGTGGCTTCCATATATCTCTTAGCTCACAACTAAGGAAGCTCCTGACAGCCACCTGCTCACAGTCACCAGAACACTTGTCTAATACACATTAACTTGAGAAAGTACCTTTGACCTTAACTGTCAAGTTTAGAAGTGGAAAGAGAGGGGGCGGGGGTCTCTGTCTGTGTGGTCTTCATATTTTGCATAACAGAAGTGAAATTAGCTTAAGTATCCCACAAGACACCAATAAAACTAAAACAAACACTACGGTTTTCAAGTAATGGTTTAAAAATAACCTCTTGAATAACATAGTCTTTGACTCCTTGGTTTGTGCCGTGTTAGTTCTTGCTGAAATGTGCTTCACACAGTGGACTTCTCCAACAGTTCACAGCCATAGTCAAACAATCTAAATACATGTTTTTTGTTTGTTTGGTTCTTTACTCCATACTTAAAGGTCATTTCACTCATATGACAGAGTGTCACCTCAAGTGAAGTAAACCACCCTAAACCATACACAAGAGTACATAGAATGTTAATGACAAAAACAAGACACAAGAAACTGATAGCAACATCAATATTAATTTCATTGCAGAAGTTGCTATTGTTATTTTTCTGGCTTATTTTCTTTGTTTTTCACCCACTTTACCTTGGTATCTGAGTTGTATTTTGAGTACACTGTGTACACATTCCATGGCTAGTTGTCTTATGTTCAAACAGGGGTCCGTACACCTAGGTATTAGTCTAGCCAGTATCCGTCCCATGTTATCAAACTGTACTGCATCCTACAACATATATGTACAACATCCATTCAAATACAAGGTCACCAAGAGTTTCCATATATAAACATTTGTAGTTTGTTTTCTTTGATTGGTGTTTAACGTCGTACTCAAGAGTATTTCACCTATATGACAACATATTATTGTACACCGGTGTATGGTGGAAAACTGTGAAGAAAGCTCGTAAAAACCACCCCGCAAACTCCGCAGCCACCGGAAAACTTCCTGTATATACCTAAGGTCCACCGGGGGGATCGAACCTATTCCTAGTACAGTGAAGGGGTCCATACATAAAAGAAAACTATTTCACACTAACAATAACTGTAACCAAATGTAGTTATTTTCTGAAACACATTGATTGACTTATGGATGGATTGATTGGTTGGTGTTTAACGCCATGCTTAAGGGTATTTCACTTATCTGACGGTGGTGTATTCCTACAGAAGACGGAATTTAACCCAACCAAAAAATGTGACGTCACCTAAATAGCATCGCGGATGGAAAGATAATGTTTCTCCAGTCCTAAGTATGACAGCATGAATATTATCTAGAACCATACTGCCCTTTGCTAGGGGGCGAAACAGATTGAGACGAGCACATACCAACACCTCAAGAAAATTTCAATATTTCATTCAACAGCAGTTTTTTTTCAGGAGCAGCAGCAGAGCAAGTACAAGATACTGAGCAAATCTGAAATCAACAGACAGCTTATACGATGTTGTTTGCTTGTTTAATTTGGGTGTCACCTTATATTTATGAAAGAGGACAATTGCTAGGTGCCAACCCATCGCACCCACACAAACTGTTATTTGTTTCATCTATTTCATCATAATATATAATGGCAATTGTATTAAGGACTGAAGATGATATTCCTATTTGCTGCATTCTAATTGGTTAAGATTTTTATAAATCTATCCAATCGTCACATACAAGAAATCACTGGCAGTGACTACTACAAGCTGCCCTGTGAACTGGCATTTATTCAAGCCCGACAGGAACCACAATGCATATAGTTTTTTTTAAACCACATACCCCAATTCCAATGGTCATATTCTCCAGATAGAACTTGAGTATTAGGTGACATGTCTGCAGCGACCTTTCTCTCTCGTGCTCATGAAGAGACAGGATCCAGGGTACCAGTTGCTATGGAAACCAAAATGTTCCAACATTATAAAAATTGAAAGTGAAATTAGAAAGGTTTTCAAAATACTTAGTAAAGAGTTAAAAATATTAAAATGTCAAAAAATTACTACTTATAATAGAAAAACATAAAATTTTTTTACATAATTAGAAAAATAGCTTATTATTGATCATATATATATATATTTTCTTTTTATCAGAGAATTCAAGCATAATTAAATAATCAAACAATCTCTCAATTGGAACACCCAAGGGAGATAACTCCCAGTAAATCCAGCTCATGGGATATAGGCTTGAAAGAAGTTGATAATGATACTATATGTACATAATGTAAATGTATTCATCATCAAATAATCAAGTGTATTCACATTTATTACAAGGGACTTGTAATCACAAAAAGAAATACAATCTATTTGTCATCACTAGCAATCATGCATGGTTGTCAAAAAATTCTTTCCAATCTTTAAAAAACTCTCATTCCGTTATGTTGGTATTCTTCTGGAGGAACTTTAACACATTGTCGACTAGATAGTTGCCCACATTATCCGGATGTAAGCTTTCATAAGCTTTCTCTTCCTAGAAGATTTTGATATTTTAGAGTACCGTTATCAAACAACACTCAAGTATATAATGCCCGCCACTCCATCAAAAGGTGATGTTCTTTTGGTAAGTTTGATTATGGTTTTACACCATACTTAATGTTATTGATGACAAAAATAGGATGAAAGAAACCACCCTGAACTGGCACTGACTACACACGACAATTACAAAAAGCTAAATATACTTGCTGAACTGCTACCATAAACTGTTCTGTACTATGGTTGTTTGTTTGATTGGTGTTTAACGTCTTACTCAAAGGTATTCCATTTATATGACGACGGATTCTCCACTTCTAAATCTGCTCTACTCAAAAAGGCGGAAAACCGGGAGGAAACCTCCTTAAAAAACGCCCACACGATTGCCAAAGTAACCTTGTGTGACTCCCTCATATACCTCAGGTCCACTGGGGGGATTGAACCCGTGCGGTACTTCGAAGGAGGATCTGCAGTCAGGCGCGCTAAACACTG
Organism: Katharina tunicata; assembly: GCA_032466195.1. Classification (NCBI taxonomy): domain Eukaryota; kingdom Metazoa; phylum Mollusca; class Polyplacophora; order Chitonida; family Mopaliidae; genus Katharina; species Katharina tunicata. The sequence continues at coordinate 21,116 of JAVFBZ010123832.1, read as the reverse complement.
AGCCATGGCGCTGGCCCCTTCTATACTATGTATAACTTTAATGGTTGCAGCTTAAACAGTTCTGAAAACATGGGATAAGACATGGCAGCAGCTAAGCACCATTCTCAGAGGAATAGCCGGTTAACAGGGGAGGTAACTCACTTTGAAGATACTCTCCATACCACCAGGTGAGAGATCTTTGGTCAAAATTTCCTTGAGGAGATCGTGAAGCGCATCAATCGTCGCTTCCATCAAAACCTCCGCCTCAAGCAGCTCCTTGTATGCATCTTCTTTATTTTTCTTTCCACTAACGCCATCTGGCGGAAGGGGGTAGACAGCATCGAGACAAGTTTTTACCAGCTCAAAATGCTCAGCATCTGGAAGACGTGGTTCCAGTTTGCTGATAACATTAAGGTCAATTTTTTGTCTTTACAATTTTAAATGCAGTATTATATATTCTGCTAAAAAAAAGGAAAGTAACAATTTTCCGACTGTGTATGAACCAGTCTTGACAATCTGAGACTATAGTATACTTAATTATGGCAACATAGATGTGCGCTGTTTTATAAAATTTTCAGAAATTCTTTGATTGTAAATGACGTCACCTTGCTTTAACTTCCATAAAATCATGACATTTACAAATACAAAAGTTTCATAAACACTGAATGAAATTACAAAACTACCTCAGCAGAATATCAGAATGCTCTTGGCACAAGGAAAACCGATCATCATTCTTAACATTGTTGCACAGTGGAAAAGAGAAACAAACAGTTTTTACAAGTTGTTAAAGATTTTTTACAAGACGTGTCATGCCTGTGATTGATGAACAATCTACCGCAGGGCAGTAGTAATAAATTTACCTATTTCTTTATTTATTTGATTGGTGTTTGCTGTCATACTCAAGATTATTTCATTTGTATGTAACTTGCATAGCCGGCATACGGTGGAAACCAAGAAAAACCTTGTTAAAAGAATCCCAAATTACTCTTCAGTCAGTGACTAGGAAACTTCCTTTCTATACCAACGGTCCACAGTTGCATTCGAACCTATTCCCAGTACAGTGAAGGGGACTCAGGAGTCTAATGCTCAATCAATTGAGTCATGGTGCGACCCTAAATTACCTATTGAACAACTAAAGGATACACTAGATGTGTGCAGGCATTCATAGCTAATGCCCTGGTTTCATTGGTAATACTGGCTGTGCTCTCAACTCTTATGTAACTCTGAAAAATAAATAAATTATATTTACCAATACTCCCACAAAGGGAACAATAAATCGGCTTCCTTGTTTCCCTCAACACTAAGCACCATCGGGGGTGCTATAATCAAAATGATTTTCAATCAGCTAACATTAACACGTCACAAAATAACTAAAGTTGCCTTTCCTGGCATTCCTATGTTTAGTGTTATAACCAACTGCAAATTGTCTTTAAAGAGTGATTTATTAGTGTTTAATTTTTTATTTTTTTTTATAGGGGTTTTACATCGTACTTAAGGTAATTTCACTCATTTGATGGCTTGCCAGTCCAATCGATCGAGGAAACCACCGTTAACAACGCTGGTAACATAGAAGATGCCACAGTACATTCACAGGACAAAACACCAAAACAAATCGCTTTTCTGATACTCCTTAGCTCAGAGAGGACCAGGGCATAGGAGGCTAACACCCAACCACCTGATACTGGTGCTTAAGGCCGTGTTCAAGGATAGTTCACTTATATGACAGCATTTTTAAACATTTAAAAGACAATTTAATAATATGAAGTCTCCTAAAGTGTTATCTCCCTTGAAAAGATCCTGTTCCCCCAGTGCTAAGTATGACAGAAGGAATGTAAGCTGCAAACATACGTCACTCAGCTGGACGGACCCTCTGATAAGGACCAGGGCCCCATTTCATAAAACGATCGAAGCAAACGTTGAACTTAACTACCACAACAACAAGATCTGAAGATACATGTATAGTGTTGTCATGGTAATTAAGTTCATTTAGACTAAGATCGCTTCGTGAAATGAGTAGCCGACTCCATATTTACCTGTACATGAGTGAGTAGGTCCCCTCTGTTCCGGAATTTATAAGGTGTCTGAAGATGATCCGGGTGGAGAGACTTGGCGATCAACTCTATTGTTCGAATCAGGTTCTGTTTCACGCTGTAATCCTGCCAATGCAACAATACACATGTTGGATTTAATTATCAGCTGCACAAATATTCTATTGACAGGTTGAAACTTAAATTTAACTTTAAATCTATTAGGACATGCAATACATGCATTGCATTGTTATTGGAGTAAGTTTATCAGACTTTGTATACCCTATTAATGGGTGAAAGATTTACCCTTGGTCTCACTAACTTGCAACATGAAATGTCAGAAGGTCAAACAAAGACACCACCTTGTGTAAAACAAATGGTGCCAAAAGAAAAGAGTGCAACCTTCTTTTGACAAAACAGTCAAATTATGCAATTGTGAAAGAAAAAATACCCACAACAACAACAACAGACAAATGTAAAAGTCAACATGGTATAATTATAGAAAATAATGAAGGAAATGCAAGTGTACATGAAATACTGAATTAATTGACTACACATAAGATTTTCCTCCTTTGAATAAAATATTTGTTCAAATAAAAAAACAATACTGCTATTACATTATTTATTACACATATTTGATGAAATACATGTATAAAGAAATTGCAACAATTCGGTGTTTGACAAAAGTAATTCCTCAATTATTCTTAATTTTTATTCTAGGTTTGGCTATCAATCAGTACAACCTTGAAATGGAATGGGCCCACTCTGATTGTTTGTTTGATTAGGCTTTTACGCCGTACTCAACGTTATTTCACTTAAATGACGACGTGCCAGACCAATCAGTGAATGAAACTACCTTAAAAGACGCTGGTAACATGCAAGACAGGACAAAACGTTTAAATAACATTAACAAAACAGGACACCAGGACAAGATATGTCAAGAGCAATTTAAGAAAACCAAAAACAAGGCACCACGACAAATCAGATTTATAATGTCCCTTAGCTCGGAAAGAACTAGGAGCCTGTCTTATAAAGCGAAGGTAGCTTACGTTAGACTAAATTGTCATGACAACACAATATCTTCACTGCTGGATGTCATGGTTACTATGTTGGACGTAACTTGCGCAAGCTTCATAATAACAGTCCCAGGACAATACAGGAGATATTGCCTGAACAAATCATTGTTTACCAATAGTGTATTAGTATAATTTGTATATTTTGCCTTAACTCTGATAAACCTGCCTATGAAGCAGTATGTGTAGCGGTTATACAACTGTAAATGCTCAAACACGGTATCTTGGACGAACACACACACAGAAGGACAGACAAACACACCATCAGAAAAACCAGATGCATTAATAATACCCCGTAATTAATAGAGAAAACATTAAAAGAGCCATGGAACCGAATAAGACCTTGAAGTTTACCTTTGTAAGAATCTAAAGGGGGAAAAAAGAATGTTAATCTTAATTGACAATTATCACACAAATCAAAACAAAAAATTATTTTGTTCTTTTGAAAATTTATTAAAAGAAATGACCAGACTATCACGTTCAGCTAGAGTAAGGAATTAAGGAATGCCCCATGAATACTCCCCAAAGCATACTAGTATGTGTTGTTTTTAATGATTTGCAATTGAGTTTTGTTACATATTTTGCTTTCTTGTATACTTACACTATATTTTAGGCATTTTACTCATATGGCAGGATACAAGCTTTATAAGTGAAGATTTGATTGAATAATTGGAATAAAATGCCGTGCTCAAGAGTATTTCAATGGCATAGGGGTGTAACAATTCATTGATGCATCGATACTATCGATACTTTGCCCTCACGATACACAAATCGTACTGTCACGTAAGTATCGCGATACTATAGGAAAGGGGAGTAACTCTATTTTCCTCTATTTGTTCGACCAGAGTTATCGATACTGTATGTTTTTTGCGCACTTTCGGTTTGACCAGTTTGACAGCATGGTGGAGTCTGTGAATAATGTTGATGCGGCAGCGCCCAGCGGCATAAAAATCCACAGTTTGTGTTTTGGATTTTTAAAAGATAACAGGAAGAAAGTGGGATGTCGTATGTGCAATACTGTAATAAATTACAGTGGGAATACAACAAACATGTCTGTGCATATACGGCGTCACCACAAAGATTCGGCTGTCTTTTAAACTAATTTGAGGTAAGTCGTTGTATCACGATACTATCTTATCATGACGGTATTTCGCGATACGATATGTATCGCGAGATCGGCGAATCGTTACACCCCTAATGATGGCAGTGTATGCCAACAATAAGTAGTGAAACTAAAATAACCAAATTACTTCTAATCTTACCTCTGTTGGAAAAATAAGTACGACAGCATTAAAATAAGTTTAAAAATACTGTTCAACGTCACATTCTAAATGTAGCCAAGGTATACATTTTTGAATTAAATTCAACATAACATTCTGTCTTTTTTTAGGACAGACAACAGATGGACAGACAGACAGAATTATATGCCCAAACATTTACACTTTGGCTTGGGTTTTATGATTGATTGGGGTTTTACACCGTATTCAAGGCTATTTCACTTGTATATATGACGGCGTGCCAGCCCAATGGGTGAAGAAAACCACCGAACAGGACGCTGGCCACATGCAAGACAGGACAAAACAATTACACAACTCTAACATAACACGATACCACAACAAGACATCCTGTGCCCATTAGCCCATAGAGCACCAGGGCACAGGAGGCTCCACCACCCGCACTTTGGCTTGGCTCACTTTATTTGTTTGTTTGTTTGATTGGTGTTTAATGTCGTACTCAAGAGTATTTTACATATATGACAACTTACTAATGTTAATAATTTGCGTTGCCGTTGTATGGTGAAAAACCGAGAAGAAAACTCGAAAAAAACCACCCGCGAACTTTGCATCCACCGGAAAACTTCCCTTATATACCTAAGGTCCACAGGGGGGATCGAACCTGGCTCACTTGAGAGTGTATTTACCTTGACATTGACTAGATACGGGTTGATGGTTCTTAAGATGGTGGCCTCCATCCTGGATACTAACAGAGTTGGCGGTGAATACAGGGCCACAAAGCCATAGCACAACATCAACGTGGCCTTTATCTTCTCCGTGTCACCCTCGGACTTATCTTGCTGTAAAATGAACACATGGCAATTGTTAAATATAAGGTGACAAATTAGAGTTTGATACGAAGATGAGAGATTAAAAGGGTATAACCTAAATTAAAAAAAACACATGACCTTTGATTACTAAACATGCTAAACGGACAGAACATATGTTTGAAAATGTGTATCTGACATGTCTGAACAGATATTATATGGGTTTTTGAAATTTTGGATCAGATCAGAAAAAGCAATAAAAATTCCCATAAATTAATGCACTTTATTTTGATTCTGATTGTTGATTGATTTATTGATTGATTAATCAGGGTTTTAGCCTTACTTACTTAAGGTTATTTTATTCATATGATTGGTGTGCCAGCCCAGAGGGTGAAGGAAATCACCCTCAATGACATTAGCAACAGATAAGGACTAAAAACAGGACTCCTGATGCCCCTAACTTCAGAGAGCACCAGGGCACTGACGACTCCCACCCAACCACTAATGATTTGTCCACGACTTCAAACAGATTAAGACCCGAATATTGCTTCATGTTGTACTTAGGGCTATTTAACTTTTTTCACTCACATAACCATGGTAAAAATAGCTACACACTTTTCTTGAATCTCAATCAAGACCCATCTAGGAATATTTGTTTTTAAGTTTGATTGGGATTTCAACAATAAATATTAAACCACCATTAAATGTGTAGTTTTTTTAAAGTTATTTCTGTTGGAAAGATAGTGTTCCTCCAGTGCTAAGACAGCATGAATATAATCTTGAAACATATTGCCCTTAGCCCTAGGGCTAATGAGTGAAAGAGACAATCCACAATTGTTAGTATTGTTACTGGCAAAAATTATGGATGCAAAAGAAGACGCCACAACAAAACAGCTTCCTGATGCTCATAGAGCATTTTGCCACAAGAAGGTCCAACCAACATGTACCGCGCACAAGAAAACATCAGAGAAAAAAATCTTTATTTACATGATAAGAAACTTTTACATCAGAATTTAAAAAATCATCCAGGTATCAAAATAAAACAATCACCCTTTTAAAAAACACACACGGACAAAAACGTTAATTCCATATCACATATTTAGAACACAGGAAAATGGTATAACGCTGAGCCAGGCCATCACCTTCAAAAAGCTTGAGATATTTTGCATAAATGTACATTACCCGAGACACTGATTTACCTTAGATCCCAACTGATGATGAAATGAAAAAGAAGTGTCTTAATATAGATTTATAGACTCTTTACCTAAACGTCCAACGTATTAAAACCATGGTAAGCTACATTTTAACATTGTTTTTGTCTTGAAACAGAATTATTGATAACTAAGAAAAATAAAATTCCAGCTGTTTTCTTGGTATTTTGAGTTAAATCATAGTCAGAATTCAGAAACAATATTTCTTCAGTAGCAATCTAGAAAGCAAACAGGGTATGCGTCATGAAAAAAATGAAAATAGGACAAACCTGACTACCGTAAAGGAAATCTTATAACCACCTTAAATATTGTGGGATTAAATAGAAACATGTTACATGTATGATGGTACCATGGACCAGGAACTATTAAAGTGTGTCTGAGTGTTTTTTTTTTTTTAGAATCACAACATCATCGCCGCCATCTTGAAATCATGCCGTTGTATAGAAAATCTGGCTCGGGCAAAAAGACACTAAAAAAAACTTTCATGCCGAGTTTTTTGCCGACTAAACTGAAAATGACTAGCACACTGTACCAGCGCAATAGGTTAAAGAAACTGCCCCAAACGCCACTGGCAAACAAGGTGGGATGGGACAAGGACAGGACGACACAACAAATTGGCTTCCTGACGCCTCTTAGCTCAGAGATCACCAGGGTACAAGAAGTTCTTGACAGCCACCTACCCTAATGGTGTTATTACAGAGCAAAGTCCTGACTCCTTAAGAAACAATAAGTTTGTGATTGTGGCCAACTAAAAGATTTACTAAAGATTGATTACTTGAGATTTTACGCCATACTGGCACTTAAGGCTATTTCACTTCCGGCAAGCCAGTCCAATGGGTGCCATTTACAGGACAAAAAAAAAAAAGACTTCTTAAATAAAATTGAAATATTGAGACAAACTATGAACCTATTCACTGTTTTATAACGTTATGCTGTTCAGTGGATGAACTAGATTAAAAACAAGACGACACCACAACAAATCAAACTCTTTAAGTGGCATTTAGAAGTTGGGAATGATAAGCAAGAACTAGTTTTATATGGATAACAACTTCTTTATTATCTTGTTTGAGTGGCATTTAGAAGCTGGGTAAATTACAAAAACATGAGATGGATTTTCAAATTCTAGATATATTGGTAAGCGACGTTTCGATCTAGATACTAAGATTGTTTGCTTGAAAACGGTCTTAGCATCTAGAACGAAACGTAGCTTACCAATATATCCAGAAGTTGAAAATCCATCTCAGTCGTCATGTTTTTGAAACTTCTTTATTCTTTGGACACATCGTTTCAATCTCATTTCAGAGATCGTTTTCAAGTGATGCATCAAATCAGCTTTCTGATGCCACGTGGCTTGACGACAGCACCAAGGCACAGGAGACTCAAACCACCGGATGAACCTTTATTAGAGAACAGTTGACCATGTGACTGACCTTCATGAAGCTGAGGATTCCGCCGGACTTCTTAGTAAGGTCCGTCTTAACAACATTCTCCAGTTTAGACAGAACGGCGTCCAGGTGAGAAGAGGCACAGAATCCAAGGGCAATGGCACAACCCTAAATACAACAAGAAAATATTCAAATTCAGTTTTATTTATAGGCATGGTGTGGAAATCTCATGATATCTCACTTTTAATATGACTTTGCCTTTCATTGCATTCCAGAGGCTCTTTTTTCTTGTTTAAACGGCATTTAGAAGCTGGGTAGATTACAAAAACATGACGACTGAGATGGATTTTTAACTTATGGATATATTGGTAAGCGACGTTTCGGCCTAGATGCTAAGACCGTTTTCAAGCAGTCTTAGCATCTAGGCCGATACGTTGCATACAAATATATCCAGAAGTTGAAAATCCATCTCAGTCGTAATCTTTTTCTTGATATATAATAGTTAACAGTAGAATGTAGGTATTACACAGACCTCTGAACCATAGAGCTATTCATTTCAAAATAAACATGCTGAAGTAGAAATATAAAGGTATCAAATTATTGAAACAAAATCACATTTACAAATGTAATTACAATTTTTCTAAATTTCAGACTTTTAAGATGAAAATTACCAAAACTAAAAAACAATGAACACAAATTGTGTAGCCTGTACATCTTTGTTTTTCCAAGACATCTGCATGGGAAATTTCTCTACAGTTTGCTAAAGCTTTGTAAAGTTTGAAAAGAAAAATGTTAAAAACTATACAAATGTCAGCGTTTAACATAGCTACAGAAGAGTACTAGCCATTGTGTGTAACGACAACAGGGGTCATCTCCAATAACCAACAAATTTAACAAGCTCCAAACAAACTTACCTCCCTTTCCACTTGGAAAGCATGTCTCACTGAACCAAACACCAAGTCTAGATGTTTGGTCACAAAGTCTTTCTTGGTTGACTTCCGACATACAATGCCTAAACATTTATACAGGAAGTTCTGAAAAGAGGAAATAATGTAATATTTTTTTAAAAACAAGTCAGTTTTTAAGGGCGAGAAAACCTAGTTAGCTTACTAAAACATACTGAATTTTGGGGTTCTAAGCTTAGCATTGACTTGAAGTAAAGAATATCTTAGTTAAATCTGGGAAAGAAAAATTGTAAAATATATAAACATTAAATGATTTTATTATTTGATTGGGGTTTTACGCAGTACTCAAGGTTATTTCACTTATATGACGGCGTGCCAGCCGAATCGGTGAAGGAAACCACCGTAAACGACACTGGTAATATGCAAAACAAGAGAAAGCTTTTTCATAAAATTACCAACACATGACACCACAACAAATCAACATCCTGTGCCCCTTAGTTCAGAGAGCACCAGGGCACAACTAAGTACACAAGAGGAACAAGAATTAATAGGTTATCTATGACAGAAACCTCCAAACACAAACCTTTTCCTCTGACATGTTTTGATAGAGTGGGATCTGTTGGCCCAGAGACTCTCCCAGGGCAGCAATCCAATCTTCATCTTGTACTTCATCTAAAGACTTGGACAGCATCTACAGCACATACAATAACACAATTATCGACTGACAACATGGCGCCACAACAAATCAGCTTCCTGATGCAACTTGGCTCAGAGAGAACCAGGGCGCAAGAAGCACTCACCGACAACCCACTCATTTGTTGGTAAAAACGCATGAATGTCATTACAGTTTGCAACTAAATGCCTTTGTATTCAGATAAATCAATCCATTTCAGTCTTTGACATCCTGATACTGCTGTACATTTGATTAATTTATTTTATCTTCACAAAAAGGTGAACAAAAATTATCCAACATGCTCAGACCACAAATTTTTGCCAATGTTAAAGTGGCTTATATATATTATTGTATAAATGTAGTTATATTTTACATTTTTGACTTTTGATTTCTTTGTATATGTCTTATATTGTTGCATTTAGCAAATAGAACATTTTTTGGTTTTATTGAGTGATTGGGTTTTTAATGGCGTGCTCAAGGGTCTGTATTCCAACAGTAAACAGCGACTCAGTCACTCTTAACACAACCATAAACTCTGTAGTCACTTTAGTGTTATAGATGTTGGAAAGATAATGTTCCTCCAGTGCTAAGTATGACAGCAAGAATATAATCTGGAAACATACTGCTTTTAGCCAGAGAGCCATATTTGTTTGTGCTGCTCTGGTAAATAAGTCTGTTATGGATTGATTTATGGAATTTTACCTTCAGGATAAGATCTTCCCAGTTTCTCTGTGACCATTCTTTCCCACTTTCAACTGCGTCTACAAAAAGAAAAAAGAAAAAAACTGAAGATTGCATTTGATTTTATCCAAAAACAATACAAAACGTCTAAAGACCCCAAAAGACGTGGCCCAAAGCCTGTAGACTTGCATTCTAACTGTGCAGCAAATATTCTACTATTAATATAATATTAGTTTAATATTAAATATACTCTATCTATTATATTTATTATAATGTAACATTATCACAAAATAAACAAAGACTTAGTTCACATGTACTTTCTTGGCAAATTTTATTATTCAGCAAGTCTTGTTTTCGTTCAAAAGTACTTCGATAAAACAATTCATATTTTTGTAAGAGTGTCACAAAAAAACAAACAAGGAAATATTTACCGTTTAGAAATTCTATAAGTTTAGGAATCACTGTATCCCAGATTGAAATGAGGTTTTCATGAAGATTTGGAGACAAGTGTTGCATCAAGGTTAGCACATGGATACCACGATGATTTCCATTGGTCGGTCTTCCTGCTAATATCTACCAATCAAATTCAAGAAAAGAATTTGAATTTATATGTAGGTATTATGAATATCAATACTATCAGTTATACTGTAAAATTATCAAAGCTATGGTAAGCATAATGTTAATCTTTTCTACAATTTATCTTCTTTAATTATTAGTTCAATTTGTTTTTAATTTATGAATAATCAAGATCTCTTTGTCGTTTGATAGTGCTTAATAAGTAACACATAAGAATTTTGGTTTTCTGTTATCAACGGAAACTGTGGGCGAGATAGGTAAGAAAAGAAAAAATAACAATAGCTTCTGTTAAGTCATGTGATACAAAAGATTTCCCGGAATCATTCCAATTTTGGGTACAAGCTACATTTTTTAGTTAAAACACAGAAAGTAAAAGAGATAACAATTGTCACGTCCGGTCCTATTACTGCACCCATGCAAGAGAATATACCCTTCAGAAAGACCACTATTTGAAACGTACCACCAGAGTTTACAGGATGTACCCGGAAGTCAGGTATATGTAGAAGCGAATAAGACTTAAAGCCTACATGTATTTTATAAATTCACTCCCTACAGTTGGCATGTACAGCTGTCAGATAAGTGAAACGCCCTTGAGCAAGGTGTTTAATAACGTTTGAATCAATTACTGAAAATTTTTATTTTCAGTTAAGTAAACAACTCAAAAATTGTAGTGACATGCATATATTTGTTAAAGGTTTGTAAATCGTACACAAAAAAAGTACAAACTTTTGTTTATCATAAATTTTAGTTACTTTAAAAATCTTTAAGAATTGTTACCACAATAATTAAATGACTTTTCCAAATGCTTTAAACTTCTTACCATAAGTCTTGCAATTAGATCGGGTGGTCTTGGCAAATTTACTAAAAAGAAAAAAAAAGGAATTATTTGAACATATATATTTTTGCATCAATGAAGAGAAAGTACAGTATATGTTTTCAAATTTCTACTTAAATACGGTTCTGGGGATAGTTTACAAAAACTTTGTGCGAAAATTAATCATGGTAAATTATGTTTCCCTAAACTTTCATAATGTGCTGTCATTTGCGACGAAAACTGTTTGTACAAAGTTTTATAAAACTACCCCTGTATAATAACAATACAACACATTTTTTTTTTGGCATGCAGTATTGTTATGAAAGTTTGTTTATTTATTCTATGGTTCAGGAAAACAAAACAATTGGTGAAGAAAATTGACCCAAATGGAAGTGGCAAAAAAGACCGGATACGAAAACAGACAGCCAAAGTCTTGTACAGCAAAACTACAATACAAGACATTCCTGCAAATTGTATTGGTGTGTCCCTTAAATTGCTGAGAAAGAATCGTAGCATATATTTACATATTTATAATCATATGTATATTTATCTATTTATTTATTTGAACTGTATTTAACAACGTCTTAATCAAGGGTATTTCATTTCTATGAAGACTTTATTCAGATGACTTTGTTCATTGGCTGGGTGGTCCCATGGTGGTTATCCGATCTCACTGCCACTGAATAAACTTCCCTACTGTACCTACATGTAAGGTCGAGAAGGGGACACAAATCTATACCAGATACAGTGAAGGGGACTCAGCAGTCCAACGTTCAACCAACTAAGTCACACCCCGGCCCCATAACATTGGAGGTTCCCAACTCCCACCCTAATTAACATTCCTCGAGTGCCAAACATGATGGCATGAATGCATTAATTGACTGATGGGTTATTCGCTGTTCTTAAGGTTATTTCGCTCGTATGACGGCATGCTAGCCCAGTCCTTGAAGGAAACCACCCTAACCGATGCTGGCAACAAAGAAGACGCTATCAACTATGTAACTATTAAAGTGAAGGCACCCAATATAATCAGCTAAAAGTCTCAATTACCATCAGCTTCGAAATCTATTTCATAATCATCCGCGTTTTCCTCTCTTTTTGTCTTCGCCAGGTGGGCAAGACTCTTACACATCGTTCCTGTTGCGTTTGTGTATTGTTCAGGAATGACAAGCTCTAAAAGGTATGGCCATAACACCTGCCAAAAATACACAGGTATCATTGAAAACTATATCAGTGAAATAAAGACTTAATTAAACATATTTCAAAATGGATGAATATTGTGGCCTAAGGATTCACTGAAACAGTTTGGAATTTTAACTCCAGAAAATTAAGTTTGGGATTTTGCCTTGTCATAGAACTTGGATTGGATTTTTTTTATCATGAAGCTATCTACGGTGCTATATAAATCAAAGTAGTTTAATTTCAGATCAGAATAATTTCTTTGGTGCCATAAAAATCAAAGTACACTGTAGTTTATTTTCAGATCAGAATAATTTCAAACTAGAAATACCTTTTATTTTCATGTTAAATAGAAATAACCCAAAGACATGTACATAGAAACTTTGAATTCCTGAAAAACCTCAAATGACGATAAGACTATTAAAGGCACAGTCTTTATTTTTTATGAAAATTTGATTTAAATAATGTCAAAAGCAAATAAAATCAATTTTAGATGACTTTCTTTATACTGAAAAAACAACTTTTACATCTGTAAGTTGTTTGTCGCTGTTTATTCAATATTATGTCTAACCAAGCCCCTTGTATCAAGAAAGGGTCATAGTACATAGTTCATACACAAAAGTTTTATGCAAAAATCTTTGTTCACATTGATGAAAATGACTGTCGCATGTTTATTGATATTTTTCATTGACCTTCTGCTGTGAGCTGGCAGACCAACACATATACAGTCTGTGCAACTCACAAATTCAGAGGTGATGTGGAGATCTGTGGACTAAAAGCCCAGATCAGTGTGACGGAGGCCTGATCTATATACTTACGTGTTCCATAAGATCAATGGTTGTGGTGATTAGCTGAAGAATGTTAGAACACATCATCCTTAACTGGTCGTTAGTCACATGTTCCGGGTCAGCTGACCTCTTACCCTGACAAATATATAAATACATTATGTCTTTCAAAAAATTTCCCATCTGATACCATTTGACTCAAAGCAAACAAAACATAATTAAATTAAATAGCACAAACCCGGGTATTTGTTTTGTGATCCTTTATTGCCAGGAATATATGAATCTTTAAACCTGATAAGATGTTGTATCTGCTGGTCAGTTAATCTCTAGATTTAACAGCAACATGTACTAAGTGTAGCAGTGAATTTACAATATGGATGACATCAGTTTCTTAATGCTTCAAAGTAACTTATCTGGCTATTAAAAGATCACGTGTAGACTATAACATTATAGAAAAGCTTAATAAGCCACTCGTTTGATATCATATCATTTTTATTATTTATATATGATGAAATATGAGGATTTCCTTTGCCGATAAGAGGGATATTCTACTGTGGTGTAATAACACTTTTGTTTTTACAATTTGTTATTACATTTCGAAAAGTATTGCATCACAAAAAAGGGATGACGTCATTTCACGTAGCAAATTACTTCAATAAAGTCATGGTGGTCAGAACTTGTTTCTGGTCTGGTTCGTCGATACAAGTAACAAAATATTACACATACAAGATTGAATACCACCATATTGCTCAAAGATCATGTCTCATGGGTTATCATTTCTACCTCTCACTCGAGCAATATTAATGGTATTCAAAACTTCACTGTGTAATATCCTCTATGTATTTAATTATCATTAGTAAAATATTAGAAATAGTATGTCATGCTAGCTTGTGTCCTTTGAAATAAACATAACATGATCAGTGACTTGACACAAAAACTGTCTTTAAATACTAACCGGCACATCAGGTGGAAGGGCACACTGTCTGACAATAAACTCTACCATAAGTTGTCCCCCTTCCAACTCCAGGTAACCATGGTGAGCCATAGCAATTACTACCTGGGCAAACATCTTCTTCACCTATGGAAATGTCACAATTAGAATATAATGTATTGATTAGCTTAGAAACTGATTAGATCAAGAAAACTACACCTGCAGAGTTTATACTAAAACGTGGCATAAAGATACAAATTTTAATAAAACCTTTGTGTTACCTAAATTCAACTTCACGCTAACTGATCTTGTCACATACTTAAAATATTAAATTTTATACAACAATATTATATTGTTTCAAGAAAAATATATTTTTTCAGGAGAACAAAATATATTTGGGGAAGTAAACCATTTCTAGGTTGGGGTTCATAAATAGAAAAAGGAATTGACTTGAATATTCCTTAAAACCACACAGCTGTGGATATTTATCCACAATTTATGCAGTATGTAGTATTACTATCATTTACGCTACTGTTTACAACACCAAAACAGGAGTCAAAAGAATGAGACAAGCATTATTACGAAACTGAGAATTATATGTACGTTTGATCACTCACCTTATTGTTGCTATCGTTAGCTACCATTTTCAATCCGGATACCACCACCTCACGTTTATCTTCCATCGAAGCGGCTATGAAAGATTTGAAAAGATAGTGGTCATGAACTAAAGCGGGAGAGTTTAAAGGGTCACTTATTAAAGTGACGTACACATGGGCGATGAACATAAAGACAAATTGATCCATAGGAGGAGCCATCAGCTTTCTTGTGATAGATTGTTTGTTTGCTTGAGTTGGATTCTACGGTAAGATTATTTGTACTAAATGTTATTTGACATCACAGGACTGGAAACAGGACACCACCCACAGTTAGTTTCCTGATATCTTTTTTTTTTTATAGCTCAGAGAGCACGAGGAAACAGACAGCTCTTGCTAATCACCCACTTCTTGGACAAAACATATAAAAACGTCATGTCCCACTGATAGAATGGTATGATTTTTACTGTAATCCAAACAACAGGATTTTCTCTACCTTTTCATCCTGCATTACTTTGATTGCAATTATAGAATACAGGATAAATTTGGCAATTTTGTAAGTTCTGCAACCCAAACAAAAGTATTTTCTCTTCATTTTCATCTTACATTAATTTGCTTGCAATTATATAATACAGGATAAATTTGACACTTTTGTTCCAAAGGGGTCTGGAAAGTGAATTTCTGTGAAAGTGAATAAATTGAGTACATGAAAAATGGAAAATTTTCTGACAGTCCTCCAAATTTAATTTTTGAAATAAGACAACTTATTATATTATGCCCAATTGACATGTCATCAATTCTAGTTTATATTCTACGTGTTCAATCAATGTAGGGAGTGAAAAAAAATGCTAAGCTTAAATTGATTGTTTGATTGGAATTTACGCTGTACCGGTACTTAAGATTATTTTAATCATATGACGATGTGCCAGCCAAATGGGTGAAGGAAACCACCTTAAACGACACTACAGGATGAAAAACAGAGTACCACAACAATCAGCTTCCTGTTGCCCTTTAGTGCAGAAAGCACCAGTTCACAAGAAGCTACCACCTAACAACCGTTAGATTGTGTTTAGGCTAGTTCACTTTACATCATTTCACTCATATGATGGCAACTGACCCTGATCGATGAAGGAAACGATCCTAAACGACACTGGCAACAGATAAAAGCACATTGGGACATGGGCAATACTCAGGATAGGTAACCACAACAAATTGATTGGGGCTTTACTCAGCTGGTCGACTGTTTGTGCCATGTTTAATTTATGTATTTCTTGAAACTAAAAATTACTCAAAATTTAAAACCAAACCGAACCTGTACAAATGTAAAGAATAAAGTTACAGTTCAATTTAAGTGGCTTTCAGTGGAAAACAA
Organism: Katharina tunicata; assembly: GCA_032466195.1. Classification (NCBI taxonomy): domain Eukaryota; kingdom Metazoa; phylum Mollusca; class Polyplacophora; order Chitonida; family Mopaliidae; genus Katharina; species Katharina tunicata. Next base: position 4,891 of record JAVFBZ010123832.1, on the reverse strand, counting down.
ATCATCCTACTAATAACTAATTATAGCAGTTTTAGTAACAGTTTGATATGGTCTTTTATTTGACTATGACTTTGTTTTTTTGTTTCCTTTCAATTTTTTTTTTCTCACTCATATGACGGCCTGCCAGCCCAATGAGTAAAGGAATCAACTCTAAACAAAGCTGGAAATACCAAATTCCACAGTACATTTACATGTTTACAGGGCAATAACAATACACCCAAGAAATCATCTCTCTTGTTTGGAGTAGCTCTTATTCTTAATGCATATTACCTGGAAAATTTAAAAGAAAACATTATTTCTCAGTTAAAACAGTAAGTTTTCTCTAAAAAACGTTTACTCACTGGCAGCATTGATGAGATGCCTGAAGACAGATAGGGTTCCTAGCTTAGTCTTCTCGTTACCGCCTTCTAACTTCTGCAACAGGTACCCAATGATTTTACCAGAAAAACATCGAGCTGAAAAATAAAATATATTTAGTTAGAAATTGTTCGATCAAATGGCATCAGGCTCATTGTTTTCTTGTTGATAACTGTACTTAGCTCCGTTTGTCTGTTTGGTTGGTTAGGGTTATAAGCTGTACTTAAGGTTATTTCACTCTAATGATCGCGTGCCAGCTCAAGCGGTGAAGGAAACCATCTTAAACGATGCAGGCACATTTAAGGGAAGAAAAACATGACACCATAAAAGATCAGCTTCCTTATGCCCCTTAGTTCAGAGAGCATCAGTGCATAGAATGCTACCGCCCACCCATCCATGCCATAATCTTGATGTCCAATCGTGCCTTTATTCGTGTAACTTCACGACTGGAGGTTAAGCCTTTCAGACCCTTCCCTATTTGTTTAATTATTTAGCCTATTTTATTAATAAAAAATAATATATTATTACCTGTACTTATTTTTCTAATGTGACTGTAATTATTATTAGTCTTACCCATGAAAGCAAAACAACGCAACAGTTCGTTATGATTCTTCATTCCATTGGGGTTACTATAGTCACAGGGTACACACACCTACAAACAAATAATGTGCTTTAATGATTCAGAACATGATAAAAGACGAAACAATTCAATTGATTGATCAATTGGGGTTTTATGTCGTACTTCAGATTATTTCATTATATGACCGCGCAGAAGAAAAAGTGCTGAAAGAATCAAATATAGGGACTTGCTATTCTGATCAAATTAAAGACTACAGTACTTTTTTATCCTGTTTTTTGGTTGTTGTTTTTTTTTCGTTTATAAAAGATATCATTCAGTCAATATTCAGAAAAAAAGAAAACTTGGTTGAAAATTACCGATACCTTTTGAATTTTGATAGACATTTTTCATAGAACATGGAAACATAATCTTTTCTGCATATTCATTTATCCTTGGTAAATGTTAGTCAAGAATACCTTCTTAGTTTTTTCTTATTTGTTAACCTTGTACAACAGACCTGGGACTACTTTCACAAAATGTTGTATGACACAAATTTATCGTACGATAAAATTACGTCACGTTTAACTTTAGGCGTAAAATATCATACAATATTTTATTGCCGTACAACATTTTGTGAAAGTGAACCCCGCTCGCTACCATGTGAACAATTAGGTTCTTTACCAACACAGAAGGAAAAATGTTTCACTTGAAGGAGTTAAGCTTACCTGAGCAAATAGTACATTAAGTAGGTTATCCAGGTGTGGGTCTAAGATAACACTACCTTCCACACAAACTGCGTCTAGAATCATCGCTAAACCCTGGGGAAAAAAAAATCAGAAAATTATTTCGACTTGGAATATTACACTTTTAATCTACATACATGTACATGTAGCACATACAACTGGAAGTACTAGTTCTGTTTAGTTTGACGAAAGAAATGTTCGCATAGAAATACTAAATAAGTTCATAACAATGCAGTGACAATGATCCTTCCACTAACGTGGCAGGTCCCAAGCTTCAAATACTCTGAGACTAAAATTTGTCAAATTTTATGTAGTACAATTGTATATATTTGAAAAGAGAAATAACACTGGCACATGGATCGACTACTTATAACTGATACGTCATCTCATTTTCAGGATAAATTCTCAGAGACAAGTTTCTGGATATATCTTTATATACAATGTACATTTTAGTTATTAATTTACACTGTGAATTGTTGCACAAAATAAACCTCGACAGAGTGGTGCATCGGATTTCCCACTGAGCTACATGTAAATGTACATGTATCTGTTACATAAATGCATGTCAGAGGTTACACATTCTGGTGTTCTCCTAACGCCTAATCATTCCCCAGCATGAAAATTCATAGGAAATGGTAGGCATAAAAAAAAGTGTAGGGTTCCTTGTTATATAGAATGTCATTTTATTTTAAAAAGTTTAAAAAGAGTGTATTTTCAACAATTTTTTTTTTGGGCTGGTGTGACAGTTGATATGCAGATAAACAACACCTCTGAATGCAGAGTGGAGTTTACAAAAATCACTAACTTGTAGTATGTATGTGATGAAAAATTATCAAGTTGTACCAAAAATCTTCAGCGAGTAAAAAAAGGTTTATTTTTTATATTTGACTTTTCTACTTATCAGCAATTGGAGATTTCATAAATTATAATTAGGAAACATAAATATAGCATTAATATTTTCTATGGATTACTATCATGTGGATTCCACGTTAATATGACAAAAACATGACAAAGATTGGTTTTCCACTTCTGGGTATATTTGAAATCAATCCCCAGAAGTTAAAAAAATCCATCTAATTCATGTTTTTGTTATGCACCCAGTTTCTAAATGACGCTTAAACGTTAATATACCTTTGTGATGTGATAGGGCTCTGGATGTCGACGATACAATCCCAGAATTCCCTGTAGTAACCTTGGCAACTGTTCCTCGAGCTTGTCCCGAGCTATCAGATGTGTCATGTGACCCACAGCTTCAACAATACCGAGGCGTAGCTGAAGGAAAACGATGAAGTCTCTTATATAAACTTATTTAAAAATTATCAGAATGTATTGCGACAAAAGAATTTCAACTCCAATATGGGTCAGTATGGCTGAGGTTCAGTCATTACTTAATTACTGTCTTACAACATTATTAATTACTAATAAGAAAGAAGTTCCAGAATTAAAGGTCAAAAGCAATTTCATTTTTCAGATATTAACTGTGGGGTTTTGTTTTACAAAATACAGCAATACAGTTCTGTCCCAATATCACAGAACTGATGAATGCATGCACAGTTTTATTTCTTCTCATTCATAAATTTATAGGAAAGAAGGTGGGTTAACTCCTAGATATTAGAGTGAATCTTAGAAAAAGATTTTTCACATTCTCATCAGATACTTTAAGTAATTTCACTCATATGACGGCATGGCAGCTCAATGGGTGAAGTAAGCCACCCTCAACAAGACTGGTAACAGACAAGGATGCCACGGGATAAGGGCAGGACTAAGTACAGGACGACACAACAAATAGCGTTACTGGTGCCTCTTAGCTCAGAGAGAATCAAGGTATAAGAAGCTCTCACCAACCACCTGCTTTTTGGCCTCACAAAAAAAAAACACAAAAATAAATATGATCCAGATCAGAGCCAACAACATTTACACACATACTAACAGCTTTCTTTCAAGTTTATTTATAACAAAGACGGGAAGTAGGTTTTTACCTTTGCTTCTTTAGACTGTAACCAAACGTTAAACAGAATGTCATAAGCAGAGAAAATCTCCCCAGCGAATGCCTCTTTAGTTACGCTGGAATCCGGGGCCTTGTCAATGTTGGCCACATAATCCAATATGGCTTCGCTAAACTTGGAGAGAGCTGAAAATGTTAACAAAAAGAAAGAAACAAAAAAATTCAGAAAATTTTAAGAAGGACTTTTATTTAGAGAAATGTTTTTTGTTTGTTTATTTTTTTCTTCATTCATACCAAAAAACAAACATAATTCAAGCAAGTAATAATTCCTGGGATCAATTAACTCTTATTTAACCATTATTAACGTATATCATAAGACATATTATATTTTTATATTTTTAAAATTCTTATTCGTTTGTTTATTCATGTATTCATTTGCCACTGGTTCAAACAGAAACAAAATAAGTGAACCATCTCCATATGAAAGAGATAACTGACAGGTAAACAAATATTGACAGGACAGCTATAATGAACAGACAGGAATTAGGTTAGCACAGCAGCTGCTCTTTATACATGTGCATTTTCCAGAAGTCATCTATACACCAGATGTTATTGTTTGTTTGTTGCATTATTGTTTTGCTGTTTACTCAGCACTGCAGTTTATATTTATACATGTACAATGTATTGACATATCAAAAATATGAAAGTATTATTTATTTGCTTATTTGATTGGTGTGCCTGTTTGTTTGATTGGGTTTTTACGCTGCACTTAAGGTTGGTTGGTTGGTTGATTAGTGTTTAACGCCATGCTCAAGGGTATTTCACTTATATGACGGTGACGTATTCCAACAGTAGACAGTGACTCAAACACAACCATAAAATGTTGTCACTTAATTGTTATCACTGTTTGAAAGATAATGTTCCTCTAACATGCTAAGCATGACAGCATGAATACAATCCGGAAACATACTGCCCTTAGCCAGAGGGCTGCACTTATATTTCACTTATATCACAGCGTGATAGCAAGATCGGTGAAGAAAACCACAAAAAATGACGCTGGCAACATAAAAGATGTCACAATAGTTACTAAAAATAAAACTGCAGCTGCAACAAGGGATTGATTCATAGTCGAAATTTAGCCACATTAAAACCCATTTTACCCCGTGGTGAACGGGGTCTAGATCTTACTCACTCTCTTGTTGGCCCTTTGGTTGTTCTTGTTGTTGTTGATGTAACACTAACTAAATGGACTATTTCTCTGTCAATAATGTTAGGATTGTTCTGAAA
>JAVFBZ010123721.1:2656-24302 GCA_032466195.1 Katharina tunicata | reverse complement strand
CACATGTTTCAAGTCATTTATTGAAGCTGTTAATGTGAGATTGGAACTAAAACTTATATTTTCTTGTAGCTTAAAGTTAAAGTATGAACTTCTTAAACATTTCAACAGTGTGTTTCTACACTTCTTAACCTTTGCATAAAATGTAGTTTTAAAAGTGTTAAATGAGGTCGAATTTGTTGAGCATTTAGGGTAGCTGTAAACACTTTTCGGTAAATTATTAGCTTGAAACATAAATAGGGAACATTTTGTAGAATTAATCACTGTGATTCACTTCACTGTTTCTTTGTGTCTGGTTTGGTAGAGCTTCCTGTTACCTAGTTTCCTCTGACCTGAGTGGCTACACGTAGCTGATTTTACCTGCTATGTAGACAATGCACTGTTAGTTGGATTATTTTCTTGTTGCACTATGTTTACCTGTATGTGCTTGTGAAATACCTTGTTACTGTTTGTTTGAGTGACAAGCAGTAATGGGTGGATTCCTTCATACATCTGTACTAACATGCTATCAAATAAGTAGAACAAACTTAAGTACACAAGCCACTTCAATCAACATAACAAACAAATAGTAAGTTATTTGAGTGGCATTTAAACAAATACTACTTTTTAAAATTATGTCAGAATTAACAGAAAATTTCTTATTTCCTCTCCAGATTGTGAGAGATTGAGAAATAGCTTCAGTGAGACTGTGTTGAAGATTATGGACCCTGGCTGTCCACTTGATGAGGGCTGATCTGTTACACAAGATAAAGTAAGTTTTGTCCTTTTATTGAACCCTCCATCTTAGGGCAATATGTAGTGATGGCAATATCATTTTCAAGACTTGTGTAAACTAACTCAAGAAAATGTCAAACTCATAATAATTTGTAAGCATTGAATTTTTTTTTTACCATAGTTCCTTATGTTGGCAAATAAAGTGCTTAAATATGTGGAATTATACCATTAGTGTACTAAAAACAACTAGTCATTCAAATTGAAGGATATTCATGTTGTGGTATCTCTGATTGAAAATAATGCTTCCATTATAGCGTAACCGTACACATTTGTATTGATGCGTCAGTGTTGCATTTTATTGTTGATATTCAACATCATATAAGTAAAACAGCCTTAAGCACAGCATATTCCTGACGATGGCTACATAGATAGACCGAAATATAGAAATATCTAATATAACGACTTCAATATTCGGAGTTACTTTTATTTTATTTCACAGCATTAAACACCAATCAATTAGCATTTGTTTGGTTTGTCTAACTCGCATGCATTAAGATTGATAGGGGAGATAATATTTATTGCCATTGTCCTAAGCTTACTTTTTTCCTAGCTTCTAAATCATTAGGTGGGTGGTTGGGTGGGAGCCTCCTGTGCCCTGGTGCTCTCTGAGCTAAGGGCACAGAAGGCTGGTTGGTTCTGGGGTCATGTTTTGTTATGTAATATTTTATCCTGTCTTGCATGTTGCTAGCGTCGTTTACTGTGGTTTCCTTCACTGATTGGGCTGGCACGTCGTCATATAAGTGAAATAACTTTGAGTACGGCGTAAAACCCCAATCAAACAGAAAAACAAATCTTAATCATTAGAAACATTGATAACTGTTGACAGAACATACCAAGTCTGATTTGTGAAAAGTTGAAATTCTGTTAATATTTTCGGATATATTATACACGAGTTCAAATCCAGGTAGAAGCAAGCAAATTTTCTCTCTCTACATTTATAAATATATCTATAATATACACATACTCACTTGAAGCTACAGGTATCTAAGGCGGTAAGCATTTAAACTTTTTGTTTTATAGAGACAAATATTTCAAATAAAATTGATTCTAAAATCCTTGACATCAGTTTTACAAACTATTTTTTAAATTCATTTTACCCAAACTATTGTTTAAATTTGATAGAATACTCGGAAAAACATAGTGAAAAAACATTCACATAATGAACATAGTGCTGTGTATATTTTTACATAAATAGATTTTATGACGTGCCATCTATCACACTGCTTACCATCATGGCAATTTTACGATCATGAAGTTTTATTTATAAAAAATAATTACCGGTATAATGATAATAAAAAAAAAAAAAACAGCTTGTCAAAAATGTTGTATACAACACTGTCCTTAGCTGCATGAATTGTTTTCGTGTATTTCAGATTATTTTTAAAACATAAAAACTTTATATAAAAGATTGTGTAAATCAATTATGTAACCTAGTTCATGACAATTTGGTGTTTGAACAAATTTCATCCTTTGATAGTTGATACAGTTTAAACTTCCTAAGAAGTTTATTTATTTTTAGTAACAAGACAGTTAAGCATTTTGGAAATACAAAAATGGTGTCACATTGAACACTTTGATTGCCCCAGGTGCATTTGATTAAGAAAAGTAAATTGATTTGGGGAAAGTATGGATTGATTATCAGTCAAAAGTAAAGAAAATTTATCTGGAATTCAAAAGTGTCCATCTTTGAATGACTAAAGTTCTTTTTTATCAACTACGTAAATACATGAGTGTCAACAACCCTATACATTTCATCAGATTTTTCCTTATTTCACTGTAAAAGCTATAATTAGATAACATGCAATCCAGATCAATACTGCTGTCTATTTATAAATACTAAGGAAGGATTTCAGTTTTTGTGGTACTTGTTTAAGATATAATATTGGATTTATGATCATGATGAGAAATGGAGAGAAAAAATAATTATATGCTAGAGACGCAATCAAATATGTAAATAGAAAACAAAAATCACTGTTCACTTAAATTGTCCTCGGACAGTCAATTTGATTTTAAATTTTTGTGACTTAATGTTGTATGTAAAACTTCTTATTGCAAACTACAGTGTATTGCCAAAAACAAATAATAACATTTAATTTATGCAGTGTTCATGTAATGATAATTTATAATTTTCTTATTAGAGATATAATTTGTATGTGATTTTTAGGATTTTTGTGAGGCCTCCTGAAGATTTTATTGGCCAATTTTTCATCAAAGCAAAACAAAAATCTGGCTCGGATGATTTAAGTAAAAAGCCATTGATTCTACCAAAATAAGACCTAAATATGTATCAGTATTAACTAACAGGGAGGAATTAGATGAAATAACTGAAATGATCTATTCAGTAATATAAATGAAACTGTTACATGTATTTTATAAATGGAGAAGGTTTCATTTAGAATTGCTATGCCTGTCCATATAATGGTATTGGGTAACACTCTTCATATTGACATTATCCTCCTTTGCCTTGAGCACATGTTGATATAGTTAATGAGGCCTAGCTTAACATTTGACATCAAAAATGGCTTCGAACCAAACAGTTTAGCATTATTGCAGATAGTCTGGAAATTATTCAAATAGGCTGAAATATCAGCTCTCAGATAATTTCCATTTGTTCAATGTCACATCAACTGAGTTAAAACTGGCTATTTTATGGATACAGACTGCAGCAGTAAATTGTTTATTTGTTCATTCACTCTTCATGTCCTTGACGTTGATCAACGTGTTACATCAATATTTAAATACAGCCACTTTAATTTTTCTGTCTGCGTTATATAATTGTATAGTTCTTGAGGCAGAAAATGTGTATATTCTTTTCAATGTCAAATATTTAAACCTTGAATTAATGAATTAATAAAGATGAATTAATCATTCGATTACAGTGTACTAGGTTCAATTAATGAGCTGGTAACTTCTGTATTTTAAGTAAACAGGCTGTCAACAAATAGTGGTATGTATGAAAACATATTTGATTTAGAATTGTCAATCCCATATCCATGTAGAGAGAGACCTGCATCTTGTTACAGGTTCAGTGTGTTGACATTGTTCCCTAAGCCTGCGGCATATGTTGGTATTGCTAATGTGGATGATCATTGAGAGGAGATATGTAGTTTAAATGTTACAATATGGTCTCTCAATGTACTTTTCCTATACATTTAGCGAATGTTTAGCCCCTTGTGCCCTGGTGCTCTTTGAGCTAAGGGGCATCAGGATGCCGATTTGTCCTGCTGTCCTGTTTGGTAAATGTTATGTAAATGTTTTGTCCTGTTTTGCATGTTGCCAGCATCGTTAATGGTGGTTTCGTTCACCGATTGGGCTGGCATGCCATCATATAAGTGAAATAACCTTGAGTACGGCATAAAACCCTGTGAGAGTTTCCTGTTGACAATGAGCTCCTCTTTCTATTGGGCAACAAGAACCTGGATAGGTGAGCTATCTGTTGACCAGGGGCTCCTCGTTCTATTGGGCAACAAGAACCTGGATAGGTGAGCTACATACCTGTTGACCAGGGGCTCCTCGTTCTATTGGGCAACAAGAACCTGGATAGGTGAGCTACCTGTTGACCAGGGGCTCCTCGTTCTATTGGGCAGCAGGAACCTGGATAGGTGAGCTACCTGTTGACCAGGGGCTCCTCGTTCTATTGGGCAACAAGAACCTGAATAGGTGAGCTACCTGTTGACAAGGGGCTCCTCGTTCTATTGGGCAACAAAAACATTGAGAACATTAAGAATGTGGTATTCTACATTTTTTATTAAATTTTTTATTACATTTATAATTAAGTAAATATATTCCTTTGATTTGATAACAACAAATTATAATGTTTTTATTTCAACTAAATCTTTAGTGTGGAACAATTTGATCCAGACAAAAAAGTATTTTCAAAATTAAAATACTTGCGTTTTCATTAAACTATTCAACCATTCATGGTTCTTGTATCTATGCAAGCATGTTTGTTTTAAATTTGTTGAACAATTTTATCTTCCGAGATCATCATCATGTAACAGGTGTACTATTTACCTTGTTCTCCCCTTCCCAGTCTAATGCCAGTGTTAGTAGTGGTAAAGTGGTGTTCAGTATGCTATGTTATTTTTAATGTTGTCATACTATTTCCCTGTGTGTATACCATATAAAAAGAACTCTCTGTCAATGGATATTGATCTGTTTAAATAACCGATTTGAATTGAGGTAGAAATTATCCAGCAATTCATACAAATAACAGATCATTTTATGTTTGATATGGGCTGGTTAGCTGGGCATCTCCAGCAGTATTTGACGCCCAACCGACTGGACAAAAGGTTTGATGATGTTTGGAGATTGAGATCAGAGTAGTCGCCAATCAGAGATGTATCCTCCATACAATTTAATAGGTAGTCAACACGCCGCCCATGAAATATAGTTGATAAATGGATAGCATCTTCAGAAAGGAATATGCTCTTAACATGCTGCCAGTCTTTGTCAATATCGATCTCAGTTGATTGATTAGGGGCTCAATTTGAGAAATAGAGGAGAAAAATGTTTCTGAAAAGGCGTCAATGTTTTGGACAAGTGTAGATTGGTTGATTTTAAGAGAGAGGAAGAAAAGTGAACTTGTGATTGAGGATAGTGAGGAAACAATATCATTGAGGTAATTAATTCCAAGCTTTGTCTTTTGTTCTAGCCTTGATATGTGAATTAGTGGGCAGAGTTAGTGGCTAATACTGTTACAGTTTCATGCGTCATTGCCCTATTGTCCACGCCACAGAGCTAGCATTGGGATCATTTCATTGAGCTGTGTCAAGCTAAATAGCAGCTGGTTATTGATCGTTAGAGCCTTGTGTGTGTATACATGCAGCATCTCGCTCTATAGCAACCCATCTATCATAGCTGGAGTCAGGCTCCTCTAGCAATCCTTTCCTCCATTCAAGTGGCTATAAACTCTGCCAGTTCTAGTCACATGATGCCAACCTCATCAAACTCTTAACTCACAATCACCGCTTGATAGACACATGGAGGTGGAGCGTGTAACTAAGGGCCGTTGCTACTGTGCGGGTGCGATTGCTACACCCTGATTGTCCCCAAATGACACCCAGAGGACTCTGCTACCCAGGGTGGACTATTTATGTAATCAGTGCCCCACTTAGTTCTCTGCTGGGTCATTGTCACCAATTTGTAATTGGGGTATCACTTTGATGGGTACTTATCTTAATTCTATCAGAAAAGCCCTTCTAGTTTCATTCGGCTGTTTTGTCAATATTGAGCTTTCTTATCCCCAATTAGAATTGTCTTAGTGACTGCTAAGTTCAATAAATCTCACTGAAAAAATACAATATAAAAATCCTTCAGTTTCCATGTTGACCATTTATTGATAATTATTAATGGTTGTAATGGTTTTATCAGGGTATGTACTTAATACGGAGGCTGTGTAAGAACTGATCTGGTTTGCCTACCTGTAGGTTGACAGTAAGATATGGTTTACATGTGTTGTTTTGTTAACATGGGTGAAGTATTTATCTATTCATTGGAACAAATCTGAGTGTTGAATAGTTTACTGTGCTAGGTGAGAAGTGGGGAAGCAGCTGTTACCCTCTATGTGTAACCATGCTAGGATAATCTAATCAGAGACAGCTATAATACACATACTATAACTATCAAGTGCACAGTCAAGGTCTTAGCAGTGGTTAACTGGTTATCTCCTTAAACCCCCTCCCTTTGTCACTGTGCAGAGGGAGTCCCCACACTGAGCCCCGACCACAGGGCACCTATGGCTAGCTTTGAGAGTAGTCCGGGAACTAGTAGAGTGTACCCCCCACGTGTGACCCTCTTTACCTCTCACCTCCAGCCTTCCAGTGGTAAAACATGGGCTTGACAGAGAGGCTCCCTCCCATACATGTGGCCATCTCCCATGGCTAGTGACTGGGGAACACAGATAGAGAGCCACTCTCAGATAGAGCCATTGAAAGGAGGCGGCAGATTAAATTACCCAGACAGGAAGGGTAGCCAGGCCAAAAGACATTTACAGTGACTATTGAGAATGGCTGTGTAGGAGCTACTGGCCTTCTGGAGTAAGTGTGAGAAGCCAGAAGGATTATCAGAGAGTTCTGTGGCACCAACAACACTGATTTCCTTCATCCCCCATCTAATGGAGTGGAAATATCCCTGCTAGTTCTGTAAGTAGACCTGATCACATACTAACACCAGCATAGTCTTTATTGTTAGTGATTAGATAAGGCAGTTCTGATAGGCTCACACTGGTTAGTGAAACAGACGCAGCTTAAACACCAGTTATCTCCAACCTTTGTTGTCACTTGAAATGTAGCTTAGCAATCCAGGCATAAGCAGATCTGTGGTGTTTAGCACTGCTTAATAACAGTGTGCGATATTCCACAGTAGTTGCAGGACTGTAGCATGTGGTTAAACACTGGGTTGCATTCCTTGTTCTTTCTTGCACTCCATGTGTTTTCTCTGGCAGATAACAAGAAGTTGGTAATGACTCAGTAATTGATTTGTCAAAGCTAACTTGTTTGTTCCCTAATCTACCAGCATGGAGAGACTGGCACCTTTTAAAGAGACACATATTCCATGGTTATCAAATCTGGTACGAACCCATGAGATTGAACACTATAGTTAAAACCTATTAAACATCTTAATCAACAGATTGATCCTCCTTATCTACCAGCATAGACGTAGTTACCACAGTTTTGAAGAGACCCAAAGATCATAGTTGCTCTGTTTATTTTGAAACCATGAGATGTCACACACAAATTAAACTATTTAAATATTTCCAACTTTAATCGGGTTTAACTGTGCCTAAAGTAAGTCCTGTTATAATCCAAGTGATTAAACCCACCAAAATTCTAATCACATTGTTTCTTGTATGTGCCTCTCCCTACATTAAATGTCCCAATTTAAAGTGATATAATTAATTGACAGCCTGTCGATGGTATCACCCCTTATTCAATCTGTGTTAATTGTACCTTATGAATTGATTGCCCGGGTTGTCACAGTAGCTTAAGCTCTTCTTAATTATTTGTGGTGCCTGCCTTTATCAGACCTATTGCCTTACCATACTGTTTTGTTGGAATCGCTTTTAATTGGATAGTAGTCTTATATAATATGTCTTTAATGACTGAGTAAGCTCATTAACTTAATTAAGCGTTTAATAAAGTTATAAATGTTGCATTATCTGTTTTAATTTAACAGATCTTAAGCACGTTACAGATTAATAATACAATGTTTACGTAAATACCTAAGTATGTAGAGTGACTTAAAATCAATCCCTTATTTGAAGAAAAGTCAAAGAAAACTTTAATCAGCCTTTTTATCTGCATATAAAGTTTGTTGGATGCATTGACATTTATTAAAAATTTTACCCCAAAAATTACACTTAAAACGGATATTTAAAAAGCTACTATTTTTTCTCCTCATAAATTTCTTTGGAAATATAATATAAGTCAATGCCTGTATTATCTTAATTAATAATTGTTTCATTTTGCAACTTCATCCTTTTAGACAAACGTAATTTTCTCCCTATAGAAGTTTTAATTATTAAGAAGATACAAACAGCTTAACAGTAGGAAATCATTTTGTTTTGTGAAGTCATAATTTATTTAATATGCCATAGTTATAGCCCTCTGGCTAAGGGCAGTATGTTTCCAGATTATATTTATGCTGTCATACTTTGCACTGGATGAACATTATCTTTCCGACTTTAAAAACGCTAAAGTGACTACACATTTTATGGTTGTGTAAAGGGTTGCTGTCTACTGTTGGAATACAGTGCCGTCATATTCATATAAGTGAAATACCCTTGAGCACGGTGTTAAACATCAATCAATCAATCAATTTATCATAAAACCATAGTTTAAGTTTAACAATTACAGTCACAAGAGTGTTATTTGTTAACAAGTCTTAAAATAGGCCTATCTAGGCCTATCTGCACAAAGCACCCTGGAGATTTGGTATACTTGTTGGAATGACATTAAAAAGTTATTTCTTGCTAATCGTGATACTGGATAGATTCTTAACATTTGTTATACTGTTTTAATTAGGACAACTGTTAAACTGAAACTGAAAAATATTAATTGGCAAGGGAAAGAAAGTACAAGATGCAAGTCGTATTAGGATATGGGCAACTAAGCTTCAATTCTGTATAAATGGCATTTTATTAATTTTCATTGGAGTTGGTTAATTATGGTCAGTTTCCGTTACCAAGACTTTTAAAATTGTCTTTAACTGATGCACGGAAAGTTAGTAGTCCTCAATGTAAAGTACACTCTCTGACAACGAATGGAGAAAAAGACCAAATATGTGTCAATCAAGGGGAAGATTCCTGCTTTTCCTACTCAGTATAAATGTTAAGGCTTACAAGAAATGGGGAAGTTAAGGTGTCATGGACAGCAAAGCCTGTAGATAATGCTTTTTCTTCAGTGACAAATTATCCGACTAAAAAAGTGTTGTGTTCATTTTTAGCCTTATATCATATGATAGAGGTGTTCATTTTTAGCCTTATATCATATGATAAAGGCATTGTCATTTACTAGCTTATGTCATTACATCGGGACTTGTCCAACTTTTTTGACATTTTCCAGGAAAGCTATTAAGAGAATATCCATCCACTTGTGGTTTATTACTGGGAGCAGGTGTGGCAAAATGTCATCTTTCCTCCTTGTATAAAATAAAACAAAGTCTCTGATATATATATATAAATAAAAACAATTCATAAAGAGTCATCACACTGGAAGTCATTGCAAGTCATTATGGTATATGTTGGGTGAAGGAATTCAAGGAAAATTCCCAAATGCAAAATTCATATTTTTACTACTGTATTGATTTATGCCTTTTTCTTGAAAGTATAAATTTTTTGTTACATAATTTATCTTTCATTTAATATTAAGGATATATATCTCTTTGCTTAGTTAAATACTTAACACCAACAAGTCTTTCTTTGTCAAGTGTACGTAATTTTGACAAACTATAGCTATTATATGACCAACAACTATGAAAGTAGAGACATGTACAAACTTTTTCGACCATGCAGCAGTAAAAGACGTTCAAGTGAAGTGTTTATTATTATATGAATAAAGAAATTTACTAGTTGGAGTTGAATTGACTAAATACAACAGCCCCCTGCAATAAATATGTCTACATAAACTAAAAAGATGGCATTTATAACTACATTAATTGAGTGTACTGTGAATTTTCAATAGCTTAGTTTTTGATTTAAATGAAATTTAAAGGTGAACTTGTAAATAAGCATCGACTAGATAATTTGACTCATTAGTGGTTACTGTCAAGTATTTATAAATTTAGAAAAGTTTCCTGTTTTGATAAATTGGAATGGTGGTGATTCTAGAGGTAGTCTTGTTTTTGTTATTGTACATGTATATGTGTTGATGTGTTTGTAGTGGGTAAGCTAACTAGGGGTAATTACTGTAGAGGAGTTTGTTAATTTATGACAGTGTTAAGGGTGTCAGTAGACTCCCCTTGATCACCACCCAGTAGAAGAAGACCTAACTCTTCACTGACTGTCGCAATTAACAGCTATGTGTTAATCGGATTGTACCGCGGCTTGCGTTCAGTGAACTCACATTTCATCCTGTCTATTTGTGTCTCAAGCCGCTGCGCTTGACTTGATGCATCCCCTCGTCCTCAGGGCGGCTGTTAATCTGTTTGTTCAACTCCGAGTCAACCCCTCCCCACTGCTAGATCTTCCTTAGCCTGTCATCCTGAAATTTAGTTAAAAGTTTCTATTTAACCCTAGCCTCAGGACAAATTCTCCACCAATCATGAGAGTTATATTTATGCTTTTTTCTACTCTATATGATGAGCATTAAGATTTAACTCAGACTATATATATACATATGTTGTTATGTCAACTCATATTGCTCAGTGAAAAACTTGCTCTTCCACTTTTGTATCTTTTTTTTTTGTTTTGGTTAAAAATTATTTTCAAGGAGACTGTTGAACAAAGGATGATCATAGTATTGTAAGATAGCACTAGTGGCTCAGCCTATAGAACATAAGCTTGTAGTAAAGTAGCTATCATAAATCACAGACACTTCACCTTGCATTAAACCCCAGGGAGGAATAACATCTGCACAATTATTTATCTATATAGTATTATAGTTATTTATATCAAATACCCTTCCCCACCACAATTGTTTGTAATTATATGCGACTTATCAAATGAAAAAATACCTTATTGTTAACTTCTTAACCACATTTAAATTAAAACTGATTTAACCTTTTATAAAGAAGAAAAATACAGGAAACTGCAATGAAGATAAACCAATTAACCTTTATTTTTATAACATTTTAGAATCATTAAATGAAAAACAAACGATATGTAGGCAGATAATCAAAAAAATATGTGGCTGTTTTTGATATTCTGAACAACAAATTCAACATTTAAATTTCTTAGTTTGATATCTTTAGAAGTTTAGTAGAGCATGGAGAAAAAAACAAATTTGAAATTGTTTTACTGAAAAAGAAAGAAATCATGACAATAACAATATAATGGCTTTATAAAACAAATATGTTTACACAAAAAAAATACACTGTTCAGAATGAGGTATTGTGCATTTAAGTAAATATTACTTTAAAAAATAATAGAAGAGTTGACCCACTTCTGTCTTTTTAAGTGCCTTTAAAATATTGACGTCAAAGGTCTCTGGCTGAGATACCTAGTTAGGGCTGCAACAATTTTCTTTCTCTCCGTTTATAAGACATTTAAAATGTATCAGTATTTTTTAATGATATTTTAATGATCATTCAGACATGTGCAGGGTAAAATTTAGATATTTTTAAGTACTTTTGTCATGAATGTTGTTTATACATGTATAACGTACATGTATGACGCTCTTGTGCCTCGTTGACCTTTGATCATGGTATTTTTCCCCCAAAACAATTGTTTTCAATACTTCAGACACTTTGGCATCACAAGGTTATTTGGTTATCCAGTTCTCGTCATACTGTACTTTGTGGATTTTTTTTTTCTAAGCTTTATAATTCTGGGACTTGGTGCCCTCTGTGCCAAGGGGCATCAGAAAGCTGATTTATTGGGGTGTCCTGTTTTTCGTCCTGTAAATGTATTGTAGTGTCTTCTGTGTTGCCAGCCTTGTTTAGGGTGATTTCCTTCACCGATTGGGATGACACGCTGTCATATGAGTGAAATATCCTGAAATATGGCGTAAAACCCCAATCAAAGAAACAATCATAATTCTGCGTAGGCTATTGTTTGATATACATGTAGCATCAATTAAATCATTTTTATGTTGACATTTCCAGTAGCTATGGATAGATCCATTAATTTATTTCAAGCTGAGAGTAATAATTTTGATGGAAGGAGAAAGCAAAGAACAAATAGAAAGCCAAAGAAGCATAAATTATGGGTCATAAAAATGTCCTTCAAAATTACGGAATGATTGAATTGCCCAGAGATAGATCAGCATAGAAGTAATAAAGTGAAGTATGATACTGCCAGCTGGTTTGTCTTTGTAACATGATATATTCTTAACAGACTCAGTTGCAAGACAAACTTAAAACTTAAATACAAATGCAAGAATTTTGTAAGATTTTGTAAAAATCTGTTTAAATAGGCAAATACAAACAAGTTAATTTAACTTAACTTATTGTCTTTCCCATGCAGTAAAAATGGGATAAATACAATCAGTATTAATCACATTGTTGTTTAGATTATCAAAAGTTTCCCAGGTTAAATATGTCGTGACTTGATTTCAATTTTCTAATGCAGTGGATATTAAGGTATTTTAATCCTAAAATCCAGTCAGCAAATATATAAATCTTTCATGCCATAAGTTCTTTAACGTATATCCCATTTGGCATTACCTTGGTTCCAAGTCTTTTGATAAAGGAATTTTCTGTGTTTTTGAAGTTTTTGTAATCATTGACACATTACTCAGTTACACACAAACTTCATGCTTTCATCCTGCCTGAAGACCACTGATCAAAGTGGCTTATCGCTGGAAAAACAAACATTAACAAAATCCGATGCCTTTACGTAATTTTATTTTATTATTTTGTGAATAGTTGGTTCTGAATAGTGTTAATTACAAATAAAAAAACTATAATTAATTGTAATTTACAATTAATTAATTTAAGTTTTTTTAGTTCTCTGTTCGTCTTATTAACCATTTATCTATTTCAATTGATCTCTCTTCGGTATTACATGTATGTGGACATATTTAAGCCTTCATGTACCATGCTTAATCAAGGGATTTAGTCATATTTGTTTTTCAAATTCTACTTAATTTTGTATAAACTGGAAAACTTAGTTTATTTCTTTTCTACCCTACTTATTATTTGGTATTAAATTCATTGACAAATAAAACTCTTTCTTTATTGGAACTGTGTTGAAATAATTTTCATGAATTAATTTTATATGAAAGAAAGCATCAAAGAAAGGGAGAGAAATGAAACTAGATATTTCTATCCAATTGATTGATGTCGGATGTGACTCTCTGCTGTGACGATCAAATTGCCTTTAACAACTTCCTTGGAGTTAATTCATAATGTACCGAAGGAGATAATGTCTTATGGGACTTGTTGTTAGCATTGAGTTAGCGTAAGACTTTAGTATAAGTGCAGGACAAGTTCTTAGCACGACTGAATAGCCTCAGCTAAAAAGTGTTCGACATCCGTTCACCATCAGACACCTTCTGGATGACACAATCATATTTAAAAGCTACTGTATTTGACTTTGTGGACCATTAAAAGTGGATAGATTGATGCAGAGAGAGGCATCTCAGAGGGTGCTTATCAAATTGAAGGGCCCAATATGGTCAGGAAATGCTGGGTCTGGGGTCTTAGGCCTTAGTAAGACAAGAAAACATGTAGATGTTTAGCAAATGATACCCTCCAGTTTGTCTGTCTCACAGCTGTGAGGCTCTCTCAGGGGTTTTCTACTCTCATTACTTTTTAACTGTAGACTGCAGGGCATGAAGAAAAGGTTAGTAGCTGATTACACTTTAACTACTTCTCCAAGATAACAGGTAGACTTTTAACATATTAGGATAGATTAATACTATCAATATTAGACACTTCAACAATCAATCAAAAGTAGTTTTAAGTGTTCAATATTCTCTTTGTTCATTTGTTTTCAATGTTGTTCCGTACACAATCCTCTATCCATTTTCCTTCTTTGCCATGATATGAGCTGAATGCAAGTACCTTTATACATGATTTAAATTATCAAGCAAGCATGCAAACAAACCTTATTAAAGCAGTGTCATAATATATTTGCAGTTAAGCAAATGTATGTATCTTTAAGCCAATATTTTAAACTGTCTTGTCCCCAAAAAAATTCCATTCAAAAAAAATAAAAAATAGAAAAAGTCAAAACAGGATAGCCTCTTAAATAAACATTGACAATTTATGTTATCTTAATATTATCTCAGCACCTTGTTTCATTTAAATTGATCCTTTTTATGTGTTACAGTTGATAAACTTAAGTAGCCAAGTTACATCTCTATATATAAGGCAATATTTCTTGTTAATTAACACATTATGCAATGATAACAATTTAGAGCACAGGAGAAAAGGAAATATAAAGTTAATAGTTCATGTTTAATTGGGCATGAAGAAGATGTACTAATTAAGTTAAACAAAGTTATCCCTGTTGTGATGAAAATATTGGAATATTGGATGAAGTACCACAGAAACTTCAAGTCCAACATACAGAAACGGTGTAGAATCTATACAAATATAATTTATTTATTACCTTTTTTTAGAAGTGTTTGGTACTGTACTTGTATCATTAAATGTCTGCACTAAAGTAGGGATATCTTTGATTTGCTCTAATTAGGAATGATGCAAATTTGGCAACTTACAGACATAATAATTGAATTTTAAATACCCTGAAGAACATGGTTAAACCTTAATCTAACAAACAGAATTGTAATGCACATCCAACAATTGATATGGATTATTTGAAAGTGTTTATTAATTTAAAGTGAAATAATTAAATGTCATTTGCACTAATTAAGTGTAGCAATTTAGCCTTGTTATGATGCAAGTCTGGCCAGTTTCAATGCGTTCTTGTCAGATTATGATAAAATGTCTTTTTCAATAATCGTGAAAATTAAAGACAAGGATCTGAAGAGTGTCCAGCAAATGCAAAACGGATATTTTAATCTTTGAGAATGTTATCTGAATTCATATATTTTTCAGATTATATATTTTGACTGGAGAGATTTTGTTATGTGTTAATTTACAAATTGACTGGGACTCAATTATGTAGCATTAGTGAGTTAATGTTGATGATGTTTGAGGAAGGAATAAATGTGATTCTAACATATCAGACAGCTTGACCTGGCCACATTTGACCATATATTGAATACTACCCTCTCAGCTATATTGAGGTGTTTAATTTGATGGACAAGCTTTGTTGGGGAGACTTTCAGAAGGTTTGTGGCCATCATAGACATGACTCCTTCGAGACAATGCTTGTGGAATGGACAAAGCTCAGAGTAAGTTCATCTCGATGAGATTGTCTTCATTTGTGATCGAGCCCACATCGGTTTGATCCCCGAAAGACCTGGCCAGTTTTGATGTTAGAGAGATGTGGCAGCCTGATGACTAGCTGCATGGTTACAACACTTGAGACTTAATCAACCAGCAGACAATTCCATCAGCTCATTTTGATATCTATAGAGGACAGGGATCAGCCGTAGCATTCAGGATTCGCTCACAGCCCCAGTCGCTCTTAAAACATCCTCCACTCTCCAACACAACCATATTGGGTTTGTTGACTGACAACCTGCGGAGATATTATTCTACTTTTTGTACTTGCAATCTGATTGGCTTCAGTTATTCCTGAGATCTCCGCATTTACTCAATTGTTTTATTGTTAGACACAAATACATGTTTTGCTGGAAGAGACTTTGTCCTCCATTGATTGGACTGTGAGTGTATGTATGCTATATGGAAGCATCCCTGTGAGGATTGGATTAGATATAATCTGTATCAATTGTTGGTAACTGTTAGCCCTTCTGGAGCCCCTTTATTGTAGGGAATGTGTGGATAGAGGCTGGCTAAGGAGCTGGGCTAGATCTAGAGGGTTTATTTCTAGAGATGACCTCCCAAAACCTGGGGCTCCCCACTCTAACTAAGCTCGCCACTATTATTCTGACTTAATTGGCAAAGTGAGAGAGTGCAGAAAGGCACCTATTTACTACTTGAGAGAGTTGGTTAAGCGGCAGTATGTAAGCAGATATACAAAGCAGTCTGCCACCTCCCTATTGCTTGATACCTCAGTTACTCTGCCATTTTCTTAACTTCTCTTCCCTAATCAAACAGTGTGTGGCCTTATCATTGCTGGTGTTAGAAAACAGCTAGCTTCTCTCTCAGCTCACTCGTATCTAACAGCTATCTACTGCCTAAACATAATACACTAATACAAAGGAGGGCATCTCATCCCATGGGGCAACAGTTCTGCTATGCTGATCATCTTGATGTAAGAACCCTCCGCCAGGAACCAATCTCTCTTATTATACTCAAACCCCTTTTTCTCATAAACAAACGCAACAGCTTCTTACATTGAAAACCAATAGTGATACCTATTTTTACTGCAGCGGGGCTCATCTGATAAATTGTTAATTTAGAATCATGCTGACAGTGGCTCATGTTTTCCACCCATTGAACCGATTGCCAGCAGATCCTATGTCTAGAAAAACCGAATTCAATCTAACAGCGCCCTTTGCTTTTCTAAAGGGACAACAAGATATCAGCTCTAATAGACTTGACTGTGCTTCTCATTGCTCTCATTTTCTTGTCACGCAATTAAAGGTTTTATCAGTGAGCAGGTTTTTTGTTTGTTCCAAAAAATATTCTTTCCATTATTTTAAGTGGAGCCAAAAGGAATGTGGATGCTGGTGTGTTTGTTTCACTTGATATAATTTCCCCAACGATGCTGTGGAAAGAACATGTTAATTGCTTGATGCAAACTGTATTGAATATCTTGCCAACATAAGGGATTGGATTTGAAAGGCATTTTTTTTTATTGAACATAAGAAGAAACTCTGGAATAGATAGATATTCACTAGTTTATGGTGGATAACAAAATAAATTGAAGCCTTATATATCCATTCAATCTTTTGATGGGTGTAAAGTTGATTACTTATTTAAAGTATGACAAAGGGCTACCGTTGATATTATGGATATACGGTAGTAAACATTTGTTTACAGGATCAAAAAAATGAACTGGGCCCGAAACCATTGCAATATTTTTCGTTCTTAACATTTTGATTTTGATTTTATATGGTACATAGACGTGTTGATTCTGCATTCGAGTTAAATATATAAGCAAGAAGAATGTACTTTGTAAGAGTGATGGATTTAAATCATAATGATTTGATTGATTATGGTGAAGTTACTGGGCCTGTGGATGGCATTGACTAATAATATATAACTATACCATCTCTACTGGAGTGTAGGAATCTCAGTTATGGCACTAAACACCGCTCAAATCAAGATATGCTGATAACTGGTTATCAGTCATTGATGCAGGTGCTCCGATCAAAAAGCTGCATAACACTACCGGTAATGACACTGACACATTGATTAATGGCATGTAATATTTGACCGTGCCTGGCCCTAATATTGAAATTGTTAGTCTGTGACTGCTCTTACTTAAAAGTATTTCAATACAAAATTCTCCCTTGCTAATATATATTTTCATTATTTTATATTATTGATTGGCTTAATAACGAAATTGTTTTTTGTTTTTTTCTGATTGTAGGATTGTGTGTATTTGAGTCATTTGTCATGTAAGCTGTGGAGAGGGTATCCGAATAGCTGGCATGATGAATGACATGGACAGACATATTCAACAAACCAATGATAGGTTACAGTGTATCAAACAGGTACGATGTTAATTATCACTTCTGCGTTAATCTTACTTAGCCACTTTGTTTATTTGGTTGTAGCTATCTAGTGATTATTATTGTTATTATTATTATTATCATTATTATGAACTGTTGAGCTTCAGTTTTTCACCTGCTGTGATAATGCTAGATCTGGTTGATTTGTGAAAGCTGTGGTTTTTGGTCATTTATTTGTTAATCAAACCTTGCTATTTATTTCATATCCTCCCATACTTTATCTCACATTTCTATTGTATCTCATACTGTATCACATTTTAACTGTTTATAGGAAGATTAATTGTAAATACCTTCATTAAAAAATATATATATATTTTTTTTCTAAATAAATGTTGTAAATTATATGCTGCTAATATTTCTTTTAAAAGGAGTCCATATTTCATCCAAATGATATTAAGTGACTTTGGATGAATATTTGTGACAAAAAATTGTGAATTGTTCTGATTGTTACAGGCCTTGATTTTGAGTGCATCTGAGCGATCAGCTTTATGTTCTGATAAGGTAATCACTTGACAAACTGGAATCCACTCTTAATATTGATCATTTATGTTTACTAATTGCACAATTATTAAATATTGTCAGAAGTTTTAAAACAATATTATGGCAGTCAGTTTAAAACTGATATATGAGAGAAATTCACTGATTTCACAAAACTTTGAAAATTTATAGTAGTCATATAATACCTTTGAGTATTAAATTAAACATTAAGGTAGATTAATAAATAACATTTAGGGATCTGCAGCAGAACAATGCATACACTTTTGGGTTAACCTACTAAAGCCAAATTTCTCTGTTTAGGTCTATTTGCCTTATGCTGATTTTGTAAAGTATAGGAAAACTTCATTTTTGATTGATAAGTTTCTCTGAATATCTCAAACACCTAATTAATACCATTAACCAATTGTTTTGAAAGAAATGCTCCTTTCTTACAAAATTTCAAAAACTATGAAGTTGAAACCTGACTTTATACAATACTGTTTTATAATCGACAACCAATTAAAAGGCAAACATGATGCTAATAGTATATTAATTATCCTCAAGAATTCTCTAAGAGATAAATAATCTCCAACATCTACTTTAGGGCATACACACTGAAGGAACATTAAGTAAGAAAATAAAATACAAACTTTCAGACTTAAGTCTTTCTCGTTTACAAATTAATTCTTGTTAAAGAAACTGACACTCTGATATTGCCTCAAGCAAATTGAGAATTTTAATTTGTATGTATGTATCTTTACACCCAGGTGATTTTCACAAGGTATTTTAAACTGCCTGCCTATAACATAGTATACAACATCTGGCCTTGTCAAGTGAATTGTTGGAGCTTCTTCGAGATAATGAAAATAATTGCATTTAACAAAAAGTACAAATTTGAATACCTGAAGAAGTCTGAACAGAGTCAGAGGATAAACAAAGTTCTACAAATAAAGTCAAAATTGACCTCATTAGTAACAGTAACAATTTTTTCTCTTCACAATATCACTTTTCTTAGAGTCTAATTAATTTACTTTGAATGAATCCATAATTACCAAGAGCTTATTTTTATACAATGTCAAGATTATAAACAAGTACGTCTTTACAAAACATTCTGTTATGTTGAATTTCTAAGTTATTAGCTGAAGGCGAATTGAAACTGTATTTTTTTTGTATTATGTCTTACAAATAACTGCACTTCATTATTTGTGTTGCTTGAAATGTCATGGTAGCTATTTTTTTTTTACTATTATTTATTTGTACTTTTCCCACCTTTCCTCACTGTTAATTTTATTATTTAAAGAGCGTCCGTTGCTTTTCAAACTTAGTTGAGTTCAATGTGTGTTTTATCTTGTGGTGGTATATTGTATATCATTATCTATAAAAGCGGCAAATGAAAAAAAAATATATATTTCTGAATTGGGCAGAAAAAAAAAGAAAAATTGAAATGCAAAACAACAATCAAAATATCAAAATGGATTTTTTCTTCTTTAAAATTCTGATACCTAAAATGTATGATACTGTTTGAAGTTGCCTGTTTTATTTTACTCCATTTAATTCCATTGTTCTCCGTTAATTATTAACAGAGACAAGGTTGATTGACCATGTTATAAAATTTATCTTTAGAGTAGAATTTACTGTTCAAATGAACACACTTTAAAACTCATCACACAGTAGACATTTAATTCATTTTCATTTATTTGGATAATAACACAAAACAAAATTTGTGAAAAAAATAAAATAGTTATATCTATTTTTTAAATATTTGCTTTATGTAAACATGTCCTCTTGTTAAGGGCAGCCACGTTGTCTTTACTTAGCAATAAAGGAATATTTTTTGTTCAACAGAGCAGAACACTTGACATTTATGGTTTAAGAGTTGCTATTCACTGTTAGAGTACACTGCTGTCATATAAGTGAAATAACCTTTGGCATGGCGTTTAACACAAACCAATCAATCAATCAATCAATCAATCTTTGTATAAAGCAATCATTTTTACAGATATATTCACACTTAAAAGACTAATTTGGAAGATTCCTTCTTAGTATCAATAATAAATACAAGCAAATAGCACCATGTTAAAGCCAGTTCATTTTGAATGGGTGGTTGGGTTTGAAGAGCCTATGCCCTGGTGCTTTTTGAGTTAAAGGCTATCAGGAAGCCGATTTGTTGTGGTGTCCTGTGGCGTTTTGTGTTTTGCAAGTAACGCTAAGGTGGTTTCCTTCACCTATTGGGCTGGCATGCCGTTGTATAAGTGAAATAACCTTAAGAATGACACAAAACACTGATCAAACCTCAAAGCATTTAATTTATTTGGATTCTTGCAACTCTTTTCTTGATGAATTTTATCCCTAGTATAACATTTCTATGAAGCCAAATAAATACAATTCCAAGTTGCACTTTTAAGTGCTTTTATAGCCACAATGTAGAAATTGTTTTTCCAAACTGATACTTATGCTGCTAAATTGTGTTCATTTTTAAATGGTAATTGATAAGCGTTTGTATTTTTCCTCCCAGCATTTGGCAACTCCCCAAGGGTTTCAGAATGCAGCCCGAGAACTGCTGGAATGGTGTTCCGATCAGCGAGCTTTTCAGCGCCCCTTTGAAGGCGGACTGATGGGATGCTTAACGGTGAGTAAACTAAGGCCAATAACTGTGTCTTCTTCTCTCTAATTCTCTGCTATGTGGTGTACTATAGATACCCTTATAATAAATAAAAACACACCTTAAATAAGACTGTCTTTGTACATATTATCCGATTATCAATGTTCTTTGTTTACTCATGGTAAACCTAGTACTATTCAGAATTAACAGGTCAGTTTATTTAAGAGTAAAACAAAAGAAGGGATTTTTGTAGTAAATTGCTAGCTGAGACTCTTTAATTAGGTATTTATGGTATTCTGTGTTTGAACGGACTCTCTCTTCAACCCAGAAAACTAGTGTCTTCAAATAAGCTTTCCACATGCTAACTAATGATATGCATGTCTTTACCAACTGTAGATTGTTATTGTATTTTACAAGGTTAACTGAATTATCTTCAGAGACCCCATATCAGACTTGTCTTAAGAATTGTTAACATTCTCTGTGAAGTGCTCACAAAATAATTGATTGATGGATTGTGTCAAACTGTTAGTGTTTGTCTTTCTTTGGTTCTTTCCACAGGAGATTTTTTAGTGCCTTGTATAATCAGCATTAGTGTAAGATTGCTTTAATTAGCAGCACATTCAGTTTTGAGTTTTATCTCTTCTCTAATCCTTGCATATCACTCAATCCAATCTGTTTCATTTTTCTCTCTCCTTCGATCCCTACTCTCCTTAAATATCAATCAAATTTTTCTGTTGAGTTTTATCCCTTCCCCGACCCATCCCATCCTTACATATCACTCTACTCATTCTGTTTGAGTTTTCTGTCTTCCCTGACCTCTCCCCTCCTTACATATCACTCTACTTATTCTGTTTGAGTTTTCTGTCTTCCCTGACCTCTCCCCTCCTTACATATCACTCTACTTATTCTGTTTGAGTTTTCT
>JAVFBZ010123550.1:0-24315 GCA_032466195.1 Katharina tunicata | reverse complement strand
AGCACTGTCATGTTTGTCTTTAAATAATAATATCTATATAAGGGATAGAACAAGCTCCGTTAGGAGTTTTATTCCCGCCAATTGTTATCAAAATTTGAATAAGTATATGAATTATATTTTGATGAATAAAGCAAATAAAAAATCAATCAAAATCAATATGGCATGAACACCAATCTATCAGTCAATCAATCCATATGTTTTGGTTCCTCAACTACAATTATTGTACAAACATAAGCTTACCAGTCTAATGGTAGAATGGTACCCTATCATGCAATGCCATGTTACCAATTTAAAGGTTGACTGAATTGAACCCATGATTGAACCTCACAGTCATGAACTGAAATTTAAGTAGTAAATGCTGGCCAGCTAATCCTCTCACTGCTCTTAGTGGATAAATCATAGTCAACTGTATGATTTCATATTTAATATAGATGACACCATCAAATTAGCATACATTTAAATCACATACATGTATATCTCTACATGTAGATTATTCATGATGTTTGTATTACACATTATATTACACATGTGTATGTCATGACAATACATTGTGCATTAAGTCAGATTGATTTGATTAGAGATTTGTAAGACAAACCCTTTACCAATGACTCTGATTGGACAGGGTCTAGTGGTCATTGGTCAATCTCCACGCCCTACAGCATGATGAACTGGTCTGATACCTGTAACTGACCACTGTAGATCACATGGCATTATCTATTGGCCAGCCAGTCCAGACAGCCACAGGATGTTACAATGTCCTGTTTACAATATCTTAACCTTTGTGACAGAAAGTTTTAAAAGATTTTGTGTAGGGTACCCTAGAACTCTCCTGGGGTCCTGGCTTTAAGTTGGTTTAACTAAAGGTTTATGATAGTTTTTATGGATTTGAGAAAGATGGAATTTTGTAAGGTGAGGTTTTTTTTCTTCAAATTTCTTTCTCATATATTTTTAGATTTTGTTATTATTGAAAAAGATAAATATATATATAAATATATTTTGTAATATTGAATCTACAATGTTTTCTTGAGGTATCAAAATCAGTTCAATAATTATGAAGATTACTGACAATCAAGAAAAATCTCATTACCATGGACAAAATGTATTTAAGGACTGTTATTTCTTTAGTTCAGAGCAGTCATTACTATTCATAATTAATTATATACAGTATAGGTTCAAACAGCATAACAAAAAATGTACATTTTCTGTCAGACAAATCTAAATATCTAACATTTCTCACCAGATATTACATTACCAATAAAAGAACATCAGCTTACTTTCAGTAAGTTTTTTGGGAAAAATATAAACTTATTGAGCTGCATAGTGTCTTTAATAAATGGCTGACCATAAATCGGGCCAATAAAGACTAGACTGACTGGGGGTTAGTATGGTTATTTTGAGATCTAACTTTATGACAGGATTCACATCTTGGAGCTATATAGAGTATGTATTCATAATAATCTATACTAATACTTGACCCTTTAAAACGGTTCCAATTCATTTAACAGTCACCATATGAGATTTGACTTTCTGTATCGGGTCACCTGGATTTCTTGGGTCAACGGAGAAGACGATCCCTTAAGTCTTTGTTGGATAGAATAGCTACCAAGGGAACTAATTTTTTTTTTTATTAGACTACCATATTAAATATGTTTACTTCTTTACATATATATTTATATACATGCAAGACCATGGGTCATCCGAAAATATCTAAACTTGTAAAAATTGTGATAGCGCTAAGAGAAAATCGATTGGCAGATTTGGCATGTTTGGGGTATTATTGAAATTATTTTTAAGGAAAGCAGTATAAACATGTTTAAATCGCCCTGGCCACTCACTGTAGGTATATAATCAAAGAGCCTTGAGAAAACATGAATAACTCCTGCGAATCTGTTAAAACGTAAAATACAATATAATTTTTGTTAGGCTGTGTGCATACATGTACGTGTCATTAAACACTAAGCGATTAAATAAAAAAAAAATGTTTGAGTACATGTAACTTAACTCGAATGGATCCTTTGCATGTACATACATTGTACTCAGAATTTGGTTCAGTTTTAAATTAGTTTAAATAGTGTTAAATATATTAAATTTTCATACATGTAAGTTCAGTTTTGAGACCACCCAGTGACTTAGAAAGAAAGTCTTGTTTAAAGAGGTCACACTAATCAATCAATCAAACCCCAAGTCAACAGTTTCTTAATCTGTGAATGTTTGGACTTGTCTTGACTTCTTGACAGAGTAAACACTTCCCTTAACCACTTTCAGTCTATTTCACCTTATCAAAGATTCCAGAGAAAGTCAACATTTATTTAAATTTCACATTAACCCCCCACAAAATAACAAGTGTACTGTAAAGATGCTAAAAGAATTGAGAGTTAAAACATAATTTCCTCATTCAGTTTGTAACAGATGTCCTCAATACATGTAAGTAAAAACTGTACATTTATCAAACACCTATTCAGGCTATTCTAATCAACACATTCATTATTTTGAAAATAATTTTTGTTTGTATTAGTTTATTTATTTGTGGCATACATTTAACATTCCTTTAACCCAGAACACATGTGCTTTTGCATTCTTTATGACCACGTGTTTATAATTGTCAGGACTTTTCTTTGTACTGGATGCTTGTTTACATCTATGTGCACCTTTGATATTTTATTAAGGGCTAACCAGTTAGTTTGCCAATCAGCTTATAAAGGATCAGAGTTTTAATTCTGTTGGTTGTGGTTAGCCCTGTGCTAGGAACAGCTTAATACACTGTACATGTATTATACTAAGGATCCCAGTTTTCTATATGTTGTAATTTTCTGCTGTGTTATCTGCATCCGACAGTAATATTTCCTGGGATTTAACAAGATTTTACAATGTGGGGGGAGATCTGGTATTTCTGATATGATGAACTTTAAGCAGGATGTGAGTTTCAAGCAATTTAAATGTTATTTGAAGGACTTGGAATGAAAGTTTGTGGGAAGCTACATCTCAAATGGCTATGTGCCCCAGAGCAATATTTGGAGAAAATATTTTTGACATAAAATGTTTTTGGCTTACAAACCTGGCACTGTGGCATACACATGTAGAGATACATGTACTACTGGGGTTTTTGGTCACCATATGGTTTTAAAATAAAGTACTTTAAATACTGATATATAGATTAGAAATTATCTATTTTTTTAATTAAGAGATGGTACATGTAGTTTGAAATCCAGTTTATGTTACATGTAACTCTAAATTAATATATAACAATTCAGTAAAACATACATGTTCTCTCTTAAAATAGTTAATTAACAAAACAAGAATCAAAATAATGTTGTAGTCGAGTACATGTATTTTGTTCAATCTAATTGCAACTTCTGTGAGTGAAAATCTGAGTGTGTTAATATTTTTTTCAGACAAACTAGAACCTCCATTTGCTTCACTTACTTAAATTTTAAATCAAACAAATACACTCTTTGTATGTTGCATATCACACTATTTAGGTACTTTTAACTTAAAGAAATTAGTATTATTTTGGGTTTATTTTAGTGCTGAAACGAATACCATATTTTGGTATTCGAATATTCGCCTGGCATATTCAAATATTATTCGAATATCCTCTGAAAAATTGTTGACTTAGTACTTGTACTTGTTCTAAAAAAAAGTGGTAAACAATTACAGTAAGTTTTTTTGGATAGTTAAAAAACAGTGTTTATTACTTGTTTTATTTTTACACTTTGATAGACGTTCATGCAACAGACCATTGCCAAAGCGAGTCATGGAATGTGTTATCATACCCAGGCGCGAACAAATGTGTGGAATATTTAAATACTATCATTTAGTTATTTATGTTTTTGAAAGGGTGTACAGATTACTATGACGGTCTTGTAGCTCGTACACCCTGAACAGCAGGTGCCCATTCAGAAGGCATGGTGTCATATAAATGAAATAACCTTAAGTGCGGCGTCAGATATTCAGTCTTTTACAGATATATAAAAAGTATCTTTGTTTTTCCGTGTAATGTACATGTACCGTTACTCTAAATCTTCAACAAATTTGACCTAAAAGACTCCTGTTTTAAGTAATTTATTGAATTAAAAATGTAAATTTGAATGAAAATTTATACATGTATTTTTCAAGTCTTCATAAGACTTCATAAATATTTAAAGATTATGTTTCGACATGAGTAGTGAACTCCAAAAAAATGGTTTTGATCTCAATATTTTGGGGCTTTACTTTGGTAAAACGCAGAAATATTGAGACCAAAATGAGTTTTTATTTTTTTCGGAGTGGATTACTCATGTTTCTACACTTAACCTTTGCATAACATGCAGTTTATGAAGTGGTTATGGGGTGGAATTTGTTGAGGATTTAGGGTAAGCCAATTTTGTTGTTTACCACATTCCAACATACCCAGTCCAAGACTAACTAATTTAAAAATATTTTATCATTAAATATTTTGTTCATTGATTTCATATCCCAACCTTTTTCTTGTTTGCCACATCTACATGTAATAAAAAACATCATGTCCGAATATTTATAAATTAAAAAACCTTTTCTCATTAAAGTGTATCATTTAATTATTTTTACTGGTCACAATATGCGGTTAAGCCAGTTTTGTTGTTTAGTTTATTGGTAAATATCCAATCCGAGTAAAAATAACAAGGTTAAAACCTTTTTGCTGAAAGTTCACCCCATTTGTTTCCCCCACAATTTTCCACTGACGTCTGACAACAACAATCTATTTGTGTGTTGTTATTTTTAGTCAACCGAATTAATCATTTTATATTAATTTTGTTTACAGCGCACATGTACTTGATAGACCCGTAGTTAATTTTTTTATGTTTATAAAAAGACGTTGTTTTTCACTATTTGGTCAATGAAGGTGTGTACTTTGCTTGATACCGGATTCCCCGAAATTTACAATGTCAAACTCTTCAGGTCTTTTAATAGGGTTTCCCCTTACTTTAATACACTCTCACAAAACAGATTTCCAATATCATGCCTGGATTCAAACCCCTCATAAGACTAAGAGGCTAGAATAAATATGAACAATATACATGTACATATATTTATACATTGACCCCAAGTAAACATAAGTCAGAATGTTTGACCATGGATCAGGGATCACTGAGCTGTGATTCTAAGCCTCACTGGTTAGATTAACACTAGCCTAAGGGCAGGGCAGAGTTTCATTCACCAACCACACTTCACTATCTACAATAAATAAGATATTATTCTAAATGTTTGAAAAGTAATTTTGTGTGGCTGTAGGCCTACACGTGCATGTACATGTACCACAAATTTACTCTTGTAACCAAAATACATGTAACTTTTAAGAAAAGAAAAGACAAGACAAGACAACCCTAACTCTTAATTTTTGTTTGTATTGTTTGGAAAACTATTGATTGAAATTTTTTGAAAAATAAATAAAACTCCCAATTAATTAGATTATTTACCTACAGTGTTTTCTACTGAAGTTAAAAGACAATCACTGATATTTGACTTATATATAGTCCAGTGAACACAGGTCTTTATTGACTGCTATTTACTGTAATATATACGTAAGTAAATTTCTGTCAGTGACTTTTTGACTGGGTGGTGATCATAGAATTTACACATAATTGTCAGTGGGCTTGTGCAAGTACCCCATTTGAGGTATATTTAGGAGAAAATATATAAACGCCTTCTGCAGGCATAAGACTTGTGCGGTCAGTATTAAAACATAAGGATGAGAATGTTAAAAAATGGAGAATAAGAAAAATCATACGTGCATGTGCACAAGTGAGGAGAAAAGTGAGGAGTAAGTCTTATAAATTGTCGATATACCGAGTAGCTTATTACATGGCTGACAATCTACATTCTTGTGAAATTTACATTGTTTTTGTAAAGAGATGTGTGGATAATATACTGGTGAATTAATTGCAATCTAACCTGTCAGATACAGATGTTGAGAGAAATGGCTCCTTCTCCACCAGTTGATTAGTAATTTAATTAGGTTACTATTAACAATATGTTTTCCTTTTCATTGTAGAGTTCCAGAGGCTCCGCACATAACAACAACAACACCGCCAGCAAGGATCAGGATGAGAACTCCATGAAATGTTACCTGGAGATTGTTGGGAGTAACATTTCCCCTACCCCACAGAGCCAAATCCCCACCCCCACAGGTAGTGTTGTTAGTATGGAAGGTAGCCCAGGAGTGAGTGATAGCAGCAGCCAGGTCCAAAGTCTCTCAGAGCTGGCTATCATCGAGAACATGGCTGACTTGTTGAATGATATTGAGAAATCTGATTTGGTCCTGGCAGATAATTTAGGTTGGTTACATCATTTACAGTCTGGTCAGGACAGGTGGTGTGTCATTGCTGACATCATTTTGTGTGTCTTTGAAAATCAGGATGCAAACAAACCAGTGCTCTCTATATTACTGCCTGGCGCGGACATTTTTAATGCTAAGCATATTTTATGGAACAAGTCACACATTACAAGAAATAAAAATTCATTTAAATATGGCATTACCATTGATTCAAATATAGCGGGTCAAGAACACACGTTCTTCGCCAGAAATGAAGAGGAGTACTCAAAATGGATGACGTCTTTAAAAATGGCTACCGAGTTTGATCAAGATGACTCTAGTTCCCAGTCAGATCTTGGATTGAATAATGAGTGCACATCAACATCAAATTTCTCTGGACTTTCTCCAAGTGACTCTTACTGTTTTAACCCGTTGAGCACAAATGAGACAGGAATTGAGTTGGAGATGAGCTTAGGTTCACCCGACTCGCTGGATTGTCCAGTGACTTTCAACCAAAGGAACCATCGACCCTTGGACTTGGCGAATTCCTGCTCAGATCTTTCATTGCAAAGCGAATCAAGTACCACATCCAAGGAAAGTGGCATCAGCATGCTCGACAGTATGGATTTCCAAAAGATTTTTCGCGGGGTAGTTCAACCGTATGGTCATTCGTCACTCTTACAATCATCCACATCGACACAAGATATATTTCTGTCTCCAACAAAGTCTATGTCTTTGGACCGAAGGCATTTCAAAAGTATGGACCAGTTGGATCAGCTGGTTCTAGGAAAGACTATGCTAAGTACCACAGGTTCTAGCCATGACATTCGAAGCAGCAAAAATGTGTCCGTTACCACAGAAAAAGTTACGCACAGAAAAAGCCAGTCTTTAAGGCGCCCATTGTCTCAGTCATTGGACTTGAGTAAAATCACACCAATAACATCCGGCTTGGTACGCAAAGCTTCAGGGCTGAAGGAAAAAATGTTTGGGAAGAAAGGTAAATCTTTACAGAACATTACACTTGGCTCATTGGAAGAAGTGAAAATGTCTGGCTTTCTTCAGCATAAAGTTTTGTTAAAATGGCAGAAGCTGTACTGTGCAATAAGCAAGGGTTGTTTCTACGCCTTTCGTACGAAAGAAGATTCAGAAACACCAGATTTTGTGGCCATTCTTTCTAACTATACCATTACTTACTTATTAAATGACCGTCAAAAGAAACACAAAAGCAGCAAACAGTTTGTGTTCAAGTTGACGCAACCAAACCGAAAAAGTATTTACCTTTGTGCCGCCCACAGCCTGGACCTAGCCAGGTGGATCCAGGTTCTCCAGATGGAAGCCAATAAAGTCAGTGTTGATAACCCCGAGTTGAATCCTGACAGCTTTGAGACTGACTCCTGGGGAGGCCCAGGCTTGTTTCCTAATACTAACGCAAAATATCCCCTGGGGAGTAGCACGGATGACTTAAACGACAGCCACTTCTTCCAGGAGGGATTTCAAGCCTCCGAAAAGCTCTCATCGACCTGCGTCTCTGAATCTCTAGAGGTTGTTTCTATGGAGCAGGGTCGGGTGACAGTGTCGCACCATGTGAGTCAGCAAAACGACAATGAAATCATCGGAGCATGGGACACGTCCAGTTCTTGTAGTACCATCTATAGCTCCACTCTGGACTCTAACAGCACTGTGGATATAGACAATGCTCCTAGACACGATCAAGCATTGACCAAAGTCTGGGAAAACGATAACCGCTATCGGTTCAGTGCTGTTCGCAAACATGCACAAAGACTGAAAAAGTCATTATCTACTCGTACAAAGGAGAGAAGTGATATCTCAACCTGTAAGATTGTGATAGATGACATGTCTGAGGATTCGGTCACAAAACCAGGCGACAAGAAAGAGATCGTTGAGGATGTTCTAGAAAAGGTGAGGATAGAAAACATTTATTCTGATTTTTCTGTTCTTTGTTTTGTCGGTTATGTTTTTTTATTCATTCTTTGCCTGCCTTTTTTCAGAACTATTGTTGTAACATGATATTGTGAATCCCACTGA
This sequence comes from Katharina tunicata, assembly GCA_032466195.1. Lineage (NCBI taxonomy): Eukaryota > Metazoa > Mollusca > Polyplacophora > Chitonida > Mopaliidae > Katharina > Katharina tunicata. The sequence goes on along the minus strand of JAVFBZ010123550.1, from coordinate 15,998 downwards.
ATAATTTTAATTTTGTTCTTGACATACATATATGTATATATATCCAGAACAACTCAAGATTCAGGTCTATCTAGAAACTTGTCTCTGCGAATTTATCTAGAACATGAGATAATTTATCGACTTAGATTGGTCGATTTCCCTGTGCCAGTGTAATTACTTGACGAAAATATATATAGGCTACTTTATCAGCTTTAATTAGTTGATATCCCTGTGCCAATGTGATTACTTTTGATGAAAATATTTTGGCTACAAAAGTCGCACTGGAAATACATTCCTCAAATGGCAACAGTCAAGAAAATGTTAGTTTCTCATTCAGGAGTATTTTATGTAGCTTATACATGTAGTCTGGATTGTTGGTCTCATACATGTACAATGTACAGTTACACTAAAGCATAGTGTTAGCCAGAGGGGTGTCTCGGTGTCTTTGAGACACCCTGGAATCCATTTGAGACACCCTAACTCAGTCAAAATTAACATTGGAAAGATAGGAAAAATGTCAAATGAGACACCCTGTTTTTTTTAAAATAGTGATTTGAGACACCCTGTTTTTGATTTCTGGCTAACACTATGCACTAAAGTAAAGTAACTGAGGCTGGCCAGATCTTTCCTGTGACCTTGGATTGTTGGTCTCATACATTACACTAAAGTAAAGTAACTGAGGCTGGCCAGAGCTTCCTGTGACCTTGGATTGTTGGTCTCATACAGTTACACTTAGAAAGTAAAGTAACTGAGGCTGGTCAGAGCTTCCTGTGACCTTGGATTGTAGGTCTCATACAGTTACACTAAAGTAAAGTAACTGAGGCTGGCCAGAGCTTCCTGTGACCTTGGATTGTTGGTCTCATACAGTTACACTAAAGTAAAGTAACTGAGGCTGGCCAGAGCTTCCTGTGACCTGGTGCTCTCTGTGGTAAGGGGCAGCAGGAAAAAAAGATTTGCCATCCTGTCCTGCTTTTCAAATCCTTCCCCTCCTTAGCTGGCATCCTGTCATCAAGTAGGGGTAACTGGGAGTAAGGTAAACCTAATGAAAGGATGCAGCTTCAGGTGAACCTGGTGCACACTCTCTGAGCAGATATTTAATTTAGTGTTCTATATAACACCCAGTGACATGTTGTGACCTCTTAAAAGATTACTGTCACTATTTTATTTGTCAGGTTTCATAGAACCATAGCTAACTAGCCCTTTAATATCCGGGGCCATGTCATTTATATATACCCGTCATACAGCTGTCTGTTCTGGGGCAGGTCCATAAATAATGTACTTCATTACATTGTGGAATACAATGCTGTGAAACTTTATATGCCACTCAACAACACACTATTTTGTGGTCAAATTCCCCACTTAAAGTTGTTTATCAAGTTTTATGGAATTAGAGTATAGTATTGGATTTAAAGACTGTATGACGCCAAAAGATGAGCTATAACATGTATTTACATTTAGAGCAGGTAAACATTATACATTATGTTCATGTAGACATGGTAGATGTAGATATGCAATATGGGGAAGTTAAGTACAAAAAAAAAAACTGAACACTGCAGCATAATTACAAATTTGTTTTATTCCAAAAAATGATTTCAGATGTACATGTAGTAACATGTATGACTGTGCATGAAAATAAGGATATTTTTGTAAAGGTTGTGAAACTTGTACCTGTATTGTCAATTTGTCATTAGTCCTTGTCTAGATTTCTATCTATTAAGTCTAATCTTTTGAATTAATTGAATATTTAATTTTACACATTATTTCATGGCATTCCTTGTGTACAAGTAATACATACATTTCCATTTTTAGTTTAATATTGATGAATACAGCTGTACTTTTAGCTACATAGTATTTATTATAAGCTTACATCTTGAAAAAATGTCTTTGTTAAAAATCCCAGTTCTGAAATCAGCAAGTGAAACAATCTTTTTAACTTCCTATATTTATAAAATTACCTGGGAGAATTTACAGGTATTTACACAGGGGATACAGGTGAGAAGGAAGTGGGGCCACTGTGGGGGGCACAGATATATAGGATGAAGGATATACATGTAGTGAGGGCATTGAACAAACACCATGGTTTATTGTTTGTCATGTTTGTACCATTTTGACTAGGATCAACTGGTATGAAAGAAAAACTGGTTTAAAGATGTACACCTGAAAGGACCCCGGCCATCTGTACCAAATTAACACCGTTTAAATAGATTTTTTATTCTTTTCACAAGGAAAGATAAATGTACATATATGTATGAAGGCAAATAGCTTCCATAGAGACATTTTAGGGCCAAAAGTTGTATATTTATAAGAACCAACCAAGCCTCTTGGCTTTGATCTACAGTACAGTTGTACATGTACATTGTAGCAGCAGGTTTAGATAGTTTTTTAAAACAGGACACACATTTGATATATATAATCTTGCATGCAAATTATGTACATGTATCTCTGTTACTACAACTGTATGTAGACATATATGTATCAAGTTTGTGATGGATGACCAAAGAACATATGGTTTTAAATTTCTGGATATGCAGTTTATACTCACTGAACAACACGTGAATATTAACTGTGATAAAACTGTGTTTCAATACTTCAGTGTAGGTTTGTTCATTGATGTACAGTACCTTGTTGATTAGGACTTGTTGGGCGTGTAAAGGTGTAAGGCATCAAGATGAGAAGTCCTTTAGCTTTCTCACCTGCTTAGCTTAATCTTCAAGTATCCCTCGGTCGGTAACATTCATGCTACAGGATTTTGTGGATCACCTGTCTAGATATCTGCGACAATAACACTGGTTTCTCAGCTCTAATTGTTTAAAATTATATCCAGGTGGAGGAGCAACTAATACACATGTACATTTCACATGAATTGTTTAAAATTATATCCAGGTGGAGGAGCAATTAATAAACATGTACATTTCACATGAATTCTGATTCAGGTGTACTTGTAAGATTTTCCACGGATTTATCATGGATTCTAAGAGCATTGTACTCTTTGGTTTGTTTATATTTAACTGGACAAATTTGGACATTTCTTTTTGCCTAATCGAATAGTAAGATTTCTACCTACAGGTACCTGTACTGAGCTGAGTTCATGTTGATGTTATACATGTTACATGTTACATGTGCACAGATGTGACATACTGAATTGTCTATTCTAGAAATACATTCCCACTATATCAGCCTCTTTCTGTCACATTGCAAGTATTGATATTTTCATAATATGTCATTTCTGGACTGGAAAGTGGCTGCTTATCCATAGAAATATATACATTGGGAATGTGATTAGTTGTGGCTAATACATTCATATTGGATTATAATGTCAAAACAATTGAGATGGAGCCGACAGTTTATACCCGTCTTCCAGGTATTTTTATTGTTAGTTGTTGTTAGTTTATCAGTTTAATGCCTACATGTATGTTGTTAACTTGTTAGCGGGAGTTTCCTGGGCCCTGGTGCTCTCTGGTCTAAGTACATGCAAGCAATACATCTGGAAGCTGTTTTTTTTATATCTGTACTGTCTGCCAGTTTTACTATAAGCCGGTGTTGTGAAAGTACACATATCAGGGTTTTGAATTTGCTTTTAGACTTCACTCAGTTTGAATTGGGTGTGAACATATAACATTATTTATATTTTGTTGCTAAACACTGTGCCTTAATTTCTGATACATGTACACAACATAACAGCTCAAATTTATGTGAAAATTATGTATTTCATATACTTGAAATTGCTGTATTATTATTAGCAATATGCTGTAGTCCTGCAGTTACATTGTACATGTACTAGGACGCGGGGTGGTTTTTACAAGGTTTCTTCTCGGGTTTTCGCCATACACCGGCAATGCAAATTAGTAAGTTGCCATGTAGGTGAAATACTCTTGAGTACGACGTTATACACCAATCAAACAAACAGACAATGTATTGTACTGTGATGATATTTAAATACATATCTAAATATTCAAGCAGGCCTATACAATGTACATGAACGCATATATATGAGACAATCTGCAACGTTTTGTGTCGGAGGCTAATATCTTATATGAACATGTGTGTACATGGTGCTAATGAAACACTAATAACATGATATACCTGTACATGTACATGACGTACACACTGTACCTGTACATTCCTGTGGCCACGTGCCAAGTGTGATTTACACAAACCGCTCATGTTCAATGGTAGTCACTGATCCGTGAAAGCTCAACAGCCCTAATGGGTCACTGATTAATCAAACTGTTAAGTTGTCCAAAAATACAGCCTTAAACACCCTAAAAGTTGAAATGTGAATTGATGCCACATATTTTACAAAGTTTGACTTTTTTTGGATACAAGATGTATTTCTGGATTGTCTTCAATCATGACAATGTGATGTATAACTTACAGTACTGTATTATACAGTATCTGGGCCCCAAATGTAGATGTTTGTCAATGTGTTAGAAAACCATTTTTTTACATTTCACTTTTATCTTTACGGTCCCCATGATTGACAGTGTGAATGTGATAATTACACCGACCTGCCTTTTGATGTATTGATACATTGTACATGTAGACATTATTGAAATTTAGATTTTCACACAATCCCCAAACTTCAAAGTGCCCAAAGTATGAATGTATTAACCTGTTAATGCAATACACTGAAGACTTTTATGTTTGACAAATGAGTGTAAAACTGACTGCATGTAGAGAGCTACATGTACATGTATTAGAAAGTGATGCAAGTTCAATTCAGACCTTTTCTTTCCACAGTGTTCTGCTTTTTTACATGTATTCTAGAAATTTTCGATAGAATTTTCACAAAATTGATTTAAATTTAATTGATTAATTAATTTTTGTATTAAAGTTGTATTAAAAAGTTTCAATGTATGGCCATTTTTTTTAGAGTACTTGATTTTAATTTAATTTAGTGGTCAATATTTTTTAATGAAAGTTTAGCGTGCATTCATTTTTATTCAAACCATTATGTATTTAATCTTACCTTATTAAAAGTCAACAACCAAAATGCCGTTTTTAACATACATGTATTAAAGAAAAGTTACAAATCCAAGTTTGACATCCAAACTATTCAGGAATTCAGAAAAAACGACAAAAGCAAAACATCAACAAAATAAGAATTATATGTTTTTACTAAGTATTGAAATGACATAATCTGAATGCAGGGTCCGAAATATCCGGATACGCATCACATTTTGCGATAGAAATAGAGCTTTCTGTGATACAGTCTCGATTTTGTATCACTATTTATTGGTATGCAAAGTTACACAAAAACTATTTTGATAGCAATTTTTTATTTTTTTGTATTACTCAAAAATTTTACAACATTTTGGACCCTGTAATGTACACATTTACAAGTGTTTGTGGTACTGTACAAGTTAAGATATTAGTATATAAAAAAAAAATAGACAAAAATGTCTATTGTGGATAAAATTTCTTTGACTTTTCATTTACTAAATATATATTATCATATCAAGGTTTGTTATTCCTAAGATATTTAAAGAAATTAATTCAAATTCTCAAGTGTACAGTTGTACTGTCTGACATTCCAAGCATCTTAACAAAAATGAATTAAAAAAAAAGTGAATTCATGCAACTGATTTTAAAATAATATAATTTGTATTTTATTTTTCATAAGAAATCATCAGATAGTAGTTCAACTACTGCGCCCCGGAATGGAATGCCCTCACCCTCTGTCCCGAAGCGCCACAAGCCAATGTTAGTCCGACAGTTACCTGTAGCACAGCTCGACAATCCGGACTATGAAGGGTTCCTCGAGAAGCGGCACCAAGATGGCGCCTGGATAAGGTTTGTGTGACAATTTAACTGATTGACATTATGATCCACTGTTCGACTGAGTTTCAGTGATTCCATGATTGACTGATTCATATTTATTCAATTAGGTTTTTACCACAATTAAATATTTAGCAAAATTACCTGAAGTTTGACATTTTCAGTAAGTCATCAAACGCCAAAATGCCAATTTTCTGTCTGCAGAAAATCAATACCATTGTTTAAGTAGAAAATAATTAATTTTTTTCACTTCAGATTTGCAGGTGGTTGGGTGGGATCTTCTTGTGCCCTGGTGCTCTCTTAGCTAAGGGGCATCAGGAAGTGAATTTGCGGTGGTGTCCTTCATGTTGCCAGTGTCATTTACATGTAGGACTGGGTGGTTTCTTTCACCCATTGTGCTAGCATGCCCTCAAATGGGTGAAATAACCTTAAGTCAGCATAAAACCCAAACAATCTCTTGCTATGCTTCAAATAGTGGTTTGTTCAGTAATTAAAGTTCTCCTCTTTCTATTATCCTCTCAGGTACTGGTTTTGTTTGAAGTCTGGCTGGTTGTACTGTTACCTGACACCCTCTGACATTCTGACCGTGGACGCAGTGGAGCTGAAGCAGTTCTCCGTCACCTGTAGACAGGATAAATTCCCATCAAAGTCCTTTGTCATTGAACTCTCTCATAAGGTTTGTTAAAGTATTTATCATACAATGGGTGTTAGGTTGGTGGTTAGTGAGAGCATTCTGTACCCTGGTCATCTGTGAGCAAAGGGACCTACATGTAAATTGGGAAGTCGATTGGGGTTGTGGTACATACATGTATCCTATTAAGTCACCTGTGATTGTCTACAGTCTTGTGTTCGTCATGTCTGTCAGTGGACAGATGGACAGATATGGTATCATGCATGAGTGAAATAACTTTGAAGTATTGCACAAATCTCCAAATAGCAATGAAATAATGCCCAGTTTCGTCCCCCATATCTGGAAGTCCACCCATAAGTCCCTAGTACTGCTTAAAGCCTTAATAAACCAAACAGACAAACTTCTATCATCAACAATACATTTAAATGTATTGTAAATATCAAATTGTACATACATGTCCATGTATATAATTCAATGCCAGTGTGATTACTCTTTATAAAAATATATAATTTAATGCAGACTTGAAACCAATGATAATATCCTTGTGAAAGCTATTTTTAATCGTGATGTTGTGAATGATCTTGGCAGTACTTGTTTCTGATATTGTGAACGATCTTGGCAGAGTTGTTCATCTTACTTATTTCTGATATTGTGAACGATCTTGGCAGAGTTGTTCATCCTACTCGTTTCTGATATTGTGAATGATCTTGCCAGAGTTGTTCATCTTACTTGTTTCTGATGTTGTGAATTATCTTGGCAGAGTTGTTCATCTTACTTGTTTCTGATATTGTGAGTGATCTTGGCAGAGTTGTTCATCTTGTTGCATGCTTCTTTTGTTCTTATATGTATATTTGTCTGAAAATAAAATGTACTATTATAATATATATTTTTTTTGGCAGAGGTTTGTCTCCCTCTACCTGGCCGCTGACTCTGAAACGCACATGACTGAATGGACCAATCAGATCCAGTCTGGTATAGCGAGTAAGCAGACAAGGCCACCCCCTCCTCCACCGGCACCAGGTGAAGAAATAGACATAAGCTCTGGAATTCTCTCAGGTAAGGGTCAGGTGGCTGGCTGGAGCTTTCTGTTGCCCTGTATCTTCTGGGGGGCATCAGGAAGCCTACATGTATGTGTACATTTATTTGTTGTGTCGTCATGCCCTGTTGTCGTTGCTCATTGCCAGTGATGGTGAGGGAGGTTTCTGTCAGCCCCTGGGGTGATCTACTGTTATATCAGTGTTATAAACTTAATGCCTTAATTAAACAAATTTCTCAGGTATGAATCAAATCTTAACAGGAAGGGGTGTTTCACATTAGAAACATTGACTGATTGAAGCCATTAAGTGTTATTTTTGTTCATTGAAATATAAAGAAAAAAAAGGCAGATCGAGGTACTCTGACCCCCCAAAAAAAAAAAAAATGTATACCGGTATATTAATTTAGACTGGATTTTGTAAAAGATGCCACCTGGGCACCAATTTGGTGAACTTTGTGTGTTGAGTTCTGATCTACATGTATAAAAAATGTATAAAAAGAAGACATACATTGTACAAATTATTTGCTGAGATCATATCTTATCATTTAAGTTTGCAATCAATCAATCCAATTTTCAATGAATTATGGCATGTGGTTAATTGGGGCTTCCTGTTCCTGGGTGTTCTCTGAGGCATCAGGAAGCTGACTTGTTTGTGGTGTCCTGGTTTTTGTCGTGTAGCCAGTGTGGTTGGGGGAGATTTCCTTCACCTATTGGGCTGGCATTCTGTCATATGAGTGAAATAGCCTTCAGCAAGGCGTAAAACCAGACAAATCCATTAATCAGTTATCAATTATCTTTTTAGATGACTCTAGCGTGCCAGATGACCACAGTAATATAGCTGACCACAGTAATATAGCTGACCACAGTAATATAGCTGACCACAGTAATATAGCTGACATAGCTGACCACAGTAATATAGCTGATGTGGAACCAAGTACGTCAGGAAGATCAAGCTCTGCTCTGTCGGAGGCAAGACAACATCTACTCGAACAAGTCTTGAAACTAAAGCATGACTTGGAGAGAAAGAAATCAGAAACTGAGCAGAAAGTAAGTCTGAAATTAAAAAGAAAACAATACAATTGCAATTATCATTTATATAAAATGTTCTAGAGTACATGTACAGTGCAACACAAATCAAATATCCATAAAAAAAAAATAACAAAGAAATTATTTAATATGCCCTTGAGCAGAGAGTTGTCTTGTAAAGTGTTTAGACATGTGTACTTGTATTGTTGAGCTGTCTCTACCTGTTTGCTCCTTGAATAGATTTTGAATCCATTTCCGCTGCACCAGTTCAAATCATTTTCAAACTATTTCTCAAATTTAACCAACCATTGTATCAAATTAATATTTGAAAGTTATTGACTATTATAGTTTTTTCTCTTTGTCCAAATAGCGTGGTGGAATTCATGCGTCCAAGTCGTTACCAGCTGGCCTAGATAAGAAGGTACAGGAGGAAAAGCTGGTTCATGAAATAACCTCCCTTAGACAGAGGAGGCTCTCTACTCAGTTAAAGGTACAGCACATACTCATTAGAATAAACTTATAACAGGCCATGGGTTTAAGTCCTGCAAGGGCCTCGGGCCACTTAATTTCCTGAACTACCGGAGATTTTGAGGTGTTACACCCTTTGCCCCTTGGTGTCCGTTGAATTTTTTTTGTTTTTAAGTGAAACTGTAACACCACTCAAAATACAATTGAGGTATTGCTGCACATAACTGCTAAACCTTTGTATATCTTTGTCCTCTAGCATTATGTCTAATTCGCGGTCAATGTTGTACATGTACTTGTAAATGTATTGTATCAGCAATTGTTTTGTTATGTAACTATATGGATTTCAGTAAATCAATAAAAAGTAGATTATTATTATATAAACCGTACACGTTCAGTTTGTTTGTTTTAGGACCTGTTTCCTTAAAAATGAAATGGGGACAGACTTAACTGTGGTGCCATTCATATAAACCAAACAAATTTATCTTAACTATCTTAAGCCTTTGTAATAATTGATTAAAATCGGAATAGGTTCGATCCCCCCTCAGGACCTTAGGTATATAAGGGAAGTTTTCCAGTGGCTGCAGAGTTCTTACGAGGGTTCTTCCCGGTTTTCCACCATACACCGGCAACGCAAATTATTAAGATTAGTAAATCATTATATGGGTGAAATACTCTTGAGTACGATGTTAAACACCAATCAAACATACAAACAAATCAATACATGATTGTTTGTTTGATTGGTGTTTAACGTCGTACTCAAGAGTATTTCACCTATGTAACTGAAAGGTACATGTATTTCATTTATATGACCACAGATTCATTCTTAACCTGCTCTACTCAATACTACATGTATGAAAAACAGCTCATTCAGTAATCTTTAATATTTCTTCATTTAGGTTGACACATTACAAAGGCATATGGAGCTCCCTAATTTTAACACATCAAAGAAGAAACCATTATTTTGGTTCGGTGGACGACAGAAATCCCCAACGGAACCCACCAACAAGAACAACCCATTCATGGAGGAACAAGTACGAGAATTGAATGACAGACTGGAAGTTATAGACAAGGATTTAACGCATCGAGAAAATAGGCGTTTTAAGAGCACAATGTGCCTTAATTCAACCAATAATAATCCTGATGGTGCGTCTGGGTTTGGTAAGAGGCTGAGCCCCAGCCCTGAAGTACAGCGTCGCAGCTGGCTGTTTTCTAGCAAAGGACTATCTAATCCTAAAAGAAGTCAGAGTTTGAAACTATCACAATCCAAAAGCTTGGAGATCATTGGACAATCTGAGGATGTCTTCTCAACCAATCACAGACCACAAACTGTATCAGCTGATTTGATCACCCCTCCTACTGATTTGCCATCAGATGGTGCATACTCATTAGCAAAACTGAATAAGGGTAAAAGCTGGTTTTGGCGGAGGAAGTCCGAAAAAGAATCCAAACAAATTGAAAGCCCAGATTCATTACAACTAACCAATCAGATGACTATTGGCATAGATGAGACAGATTCGACAGAGCCTACCAAAATTTCGCCACGACGTGAGATCAACCCACAAGTTTTGGCAGACATTGAGGTAAGTTTGATAGTTTGCTGTAAAGCAGTTTTATTTGAAGATACATCACATAGCGCCATCGGGCCCGCTCCGTGGCTCAGTGGTTAGCGCGTCTGACTGCAGATCCTCCTTCGATGTACCGCACAGGTTCAAATCTCCCAGTGGACCTGAGGTATATGAGGGAGTCACACGAGGTGACTTCGGCAATCGCGGGGGCGGTTTTTACGAGGTTTCCTCCCGGTTTTCCACCGTATTGAGTAGAGTAGATTAAGAAGTGGAGAATCCGTTGTCATATAAATGAAATACCTTTGAGTACGACGTTAAACACCAATCAAACAAACAAACAAACAAACATAATGCCATCTGTAGTCCAAGATGTATTTGTATAGAACTTCATGGAGATTTGAGCAATAAGTCTGCTGAACCTGTTTCTATGTATTACACATGTTCTACCCGGTCTGTTGATGACACATGTACCCATGTGAAGAAATCTGCCAGTGACTGCAGAAAGCAAGGACCGTGGTTTTCATGAGATTTCCCCTTGTTTTTCGTGCCTCACTGGGAGCTTCCTCTGCCCTGTTGCTCCCAGAGCTAAGAGGCATGTGGAAGACGAAGTTGATTTGTTGTGCTATTCTATTTGGAGCTGGATGGCGATATCTTTCACCAATTGGGCTTAAACAGCATAACGTATATGTAAGTCAAAAAGCACAATTAAGCAGACAAATCTTCTCAGCATTCAACAAAACACTAGAAATATAGTCTTCAAGGTGTTTCAGCATTAGTGGGTGAGCTACATGTAATTCCCCCTGTGGACCTTGGGTATATCAGGGAAGTTTTCAAATGGCTGCGGCGGTCGGGGTGGCTCTTACAAGGTTTCTTCCGGGTTTTCCACCTTACACCTGCAATGCAAAGTCATAATATAAGTGAAATACATGTACCTTGAGTACGAAGCTAAACACCATTAAATCAAAGAGTTAAAAAAACAATTAGTGTTAATTTTGTAATGTTTTGTTATTTTCAGGAGTTTGAAGAATTGTCCAGAGTTGCTCTAAAGAAAGCTCAAGTTTCGGATCTCACAAAGAAAGCATTGGACACATCCTAGCATCGTCTAAACGATTCACTTTACTCTGTGAATTTTATCCAGTGCCATTCACAACAAACACATGTACAATCTACGCAAATTGTTCTTTGTTTTAGGTGGAAAGGTTGTTAAAGTTAAGATTCCACGTTGCCATATTTCAATACATATTACTGTAGAACAAATATTTTAGGAATTTGGATATTTTGTTTAAAAAACTTTTCAAATTTATTATGATCAATTGATAGTGCGAAACAAATAAGCTTATTAGCTGACGAGTTCTGACCGAGCACAAGTTAGTGCTTTAGGAATGTTAAAGAAAAGCTTAAATAGTGATATCTAACGTACGCTTTGTGGCCAACAGACCCAATTTCTAAGGTCTTGCCGATGCAAGAATGATGCAGGTTTGTTGTGGTGTCCTGATTTGTAGTTTGCCAGCGACATTTAAGGTGGATTTCTTCTCAGATTTGAGTGGCACGCCGTCATATAAGTGAAATAACCTTGAGTATGTCGTAAAACCCCAATCAAGCAACCAATCTAAGTTCTTGATAACAAGTTATATATTTAGAAGCACAAGTTAGTGCTTTAGCAATGTTTTAAGAAATGCTTATAATAGTGACATCTAACAAACAATTTGTGACATACATGTACATGTATATAGTAAATAGACCCAATTTCCTAAGTTCTTGACAAAAACTGATACAGTTTTAGAAAGTTCTATTTGTTTTAGTCAACTGTCACTATTTCTTGTTTCATTATGTATGTTCTGTTGACTGAAGTCCATAATCTCTATGAAATACTTGTTGTTCATTCTTACTTTCTGTTTCTCTTACAGGGTGCAATATCAGTTACTGTACAGTCGTTTGTTTTTACTCTCAAATCTCTGTAAATATGTTCTCTTTAAAATGCCATGTTTTAATGTATTTCAGCTGATTGCTTACTAGTTGTTGCAACATTGCTTTCTTCTTGTCACAACATTGTCATTGTATATCATTATAAATTTATTATATTCAACTATCTTTAGGGCCAAGTTACTGTGTATTTATAAGTCAATCATAACTGACATCTGTTAATCTGATTGGTCAGTTAGCTTTTAATACAATGCGCTATTGACTGGGCTGATAGTTTTATTACCACATAGAAGAAGAATTTTGACAAAGGGCTGCTAGTTATAGTATACATTGTACACTATTCTGCTTATGTCCTAATCTTCATAAAACATATGCATGGCTTCCTTCTAGCAATGAAAAATCTGGTTAACGCATGTATTTATCATTTTTTATACTTGTTCTGTGAATGAAGTTTATCTTCTAAACTTTGATATTAAGAGAAATGAATTTAAACTTTCATTGTCTGTAACTGACATTTAATATCCTACCTCACACAAAGTTATTATTTTATGTAACATTATTTTATTAAAACTTTATTTATTTAATATAAACACCTTTGGTTTTCTCATTTAATTATTATTTTTAAGACATGTATTCATCATAGCCGTTAAGCATACAGTACCGAATAGTATATTGAATATTTGTACAAGTGGTTAAAGGAACGAGAAAATAACGCCTGCAACATTTTCTTAGTTGCATGGCAAGATGAATAAGAAATCATATACCAATTTCATCCTAGGCAGAAGCCAAATGACTGAGACAGGTTGGGCGCAGATACAGTATTCTGTATCGTTATTAGTCTACTCCGTAATTCATATAGGCCTATAACGATACACTACTGAATAAAAATGCGCAATTTTAAGATTTTGCACTTACCGATTTTCACTTGTACAATTAGGGGATTTTTAATTTTGTTTGCAAGAATTGAACCCTCTGAGATATTTGATGCATTAAAAATGCCCACCTCACTCACTGGTAGCATTTAAAAAGAAATCTCAATTTATATTTCGAAGTTTGCTTTGAAATTATTGCAGCGGAGCAAGTTTTTGACACTCAGGATTACTCCCAATATAATATTTTGATAAAAACCACACTAAGAATTGAAGAGTGGACAATAAGCATTGACAAACGACGGTTAGTGCAAGTTTTGTATCCGCATCGCCCTGTACGATGCGGAGATTACAATGATTAACATTGCACAGTTATATAGCTAGGTAACGAGTGTTTGACATTTGTTCCACATAGAATAAAGGAAACTCCGAGCCAGTAAACCATGTTGGTATCGATACTATGTTCTGGCTTTATTGTCCCCGACCACTACATGAGAGGGGTTAAAAATGCCCTGTGTCCGTCCCTCCGTCCCTCACATGCTACTCGCACGATTACGATAGGCTTAACAAACAAATGAACAATGCGTTTTCATGGAATGCCGTGACGTTTTTCCACAGTGTTGCCGCTCTCTCAAGCTAGCTGGCATTGTGCCAAGATTCCACCGACGCTTGCTGGCTGGGCTGTCAAAAGTGCCGTGTAATCGCAAACCGTCATTAATTGGCGAACTAAAAAAAAGCCAGCTCTGATGCGGATCAGAGCCGGCTTACTTTAGTTCACCTTTTGGATGCCCGTGTAACCGCGGCTATATATAGTTTCATCATGTTAAGATTATGGTATTTCACCCAATTCTGAGCAACGGTAAATCGCTGGAATTCCGTTTTTTGTGGTGTATTTGTCCACTGGTTGGGAACATTACAACTTAAAGGATTATTCACTGAATAACTTTAAACTTCTGTTAACATGATTGATGACATTACATTCAAACAAGTCCGCTCAACAATATCGTCACCACTGTTTTTATATGGTAGGCCTATTCACACAAATGTCTTGACAACAGGTCTAACACTGATTCACGGCTTACTTTCAAACTCTTGATGTGGCTGCCCAATGTTAAGAGGATGCAGTGGAGTGTATTCGGTGGCATAAGTATGCCTTTACTGCATTATAAACCAAGATAACGGCTTCCACATACAATCTTAGACAGCTTTCCTCAGATGATGTACTCGGATGACAGCGAAATAACGAGAAATTACACGAGATTTTGCCGATTGCAGATGAAGCGTCAGGGCATTCTTGTCCTTTGTAATTGTCAGCTGCTGACCAAGCAACGACACACCACCACTATAGGTACAATCGGCCAAACCTCGCGTGATTTCTCGTTATTTGGCTGTCATCACTTGATGTGCGCAGTACATTCGATGGCTTCCCAGTGCTATAGGTAGCAAAATATCACGTCACCCAGAACATAATTAAAGGTTTATTTGTCCGTAGCCTCATAAGAAATGCTACCACGCGATCCGTCCCACACGATGCGAACGCAATTACTTTAAAAGAAGTTTTTTCAGTTTTTCAACTTAAAATCTGGCAAGTGTTTTCCAGTTCTTCGGCGAAGAGATGGGACTGCATTCCGCCAAATAGCGGTTACTAATTTGACATTTGTTTAAGTTTATAGGTGAAACCCTGTTCCAGAACTACATAACTGGGAATTTTTTGTGTGTGATCACTCTTGTAGGCCTATGCCCTTGGGACTAGCCCCTGACTATATATATGGTTTAAGGGACTTAACCCTCCTATTTCTGACAATTTTCAGATTGTAGTCAAAAGTTATCTCCCTTTTTGTGTTGGTTTCCTTTTATTTACCTCTAAGTTTTCAAACAACTCAACAGACATAAAGTCCTTCAATTGTTGTTTGCCTTTTCTTTTTTTTTCTAATGACAAAAAAACTGAAATTAAGTATTTGTTCCGGGCACGTTTTACACACCCATATTTGATTTTTGTTCAATATAAAATTAGTAACACTAGTTTTGTTCTATTATATCATGGTTATTTAAGATGGTGTTTTTTCACGGTCACCTGGCTTGTAAGTGTTGGATAGGAAATAAAATATGTTCTTACACATTTACCATTTTGCGTATTTATTATGTTTGCGACACACACACAATCGAGAAAAATGAAAAAAAGGAAAGAAATCGGTTTTATTTAAAAAAAAAAGAATTTGTCCCAACCACATTATAGTATATACATGTATAGACCTACACTATAATATAATGCGGTAAGGACAAGTTCAGTTTTTTTTAATAAAAACGATTTTTTTTTTCATTTCTCTCGATTGTGTGTGTGTCGCAAACATAATAAACATGCAAAAGGTGTGTTTTTTTTACTTCACTAACTCTACACTAATGAATGAACAACATAACAAGTTACACTTTACTTTGAGAAGGTAATTATATTTCCCCACAACAACCCATCTATACACAATGCATAATGAAATCCATTACATCCTTACAGGAGCATCCAGAAATTATAAAGAATTCAAAATCTCTGTCGAATTGTGCCATCAAAGTCCTACAAAACAAGATTGAATAAATGGCATGTTAAACCCGTTTATTAGAATACATAACATTTACAAAAATAGGGCACCGCTCAAGGGGTGCAAGGTACGCCCGCTGCAAGTTGTTGGTTTGGCACCACCAATAAGGCAGAAAGTTGTTGTTTTTTACCT
>JAVFBZ010123459.1:1533-15413 GCA_032466195.1 Katharina tunicata | reverse complement strand
TTGTAAATAAGCGTTTGGTCCTTGGCTCAAATGAACAGAGGCACTTTTTAACCGCATGGGTTTTCGAGTTCAAATAAGATGACGAGTATGATGGGAATGATTATTATTATTACTATTCTTTTACATTCAATATCAAAAATAGATTTGTGCTCTAGTCTCAAGGTAAACACAAAAAATAATGGAAACAACTAATAGATGAGTGTTGACTGAGGCCACATTAGTGACAATTTAATCAACTCAAATGAGAAAAATTAGATACTGGATTACTGAGTTAAAAAATGAGAAGTTGAATGACAAAGAGGGTATTAAAAGTGAATTTAGTAAATATTATATTGAGCCACAAGTGGGGATAGAAGCGGGGCTGACCCGCCTTAAACAACCCGACCGGACTGGGTCAGAATAGATATAACAGAGTAGGAGGGGTGGAGGAAGGAAAAAATTCTAGGGAGCAAGACTAAACGAGCTGTAATGAAGATGAGGTAGGGAAAGAAGGAGGGAAACTGAATGCACGAGCTCTCGAGGACAGATTCGATTGGTAAATATGTGCAGGCCCGCGAAAAACAATAGAAAGGTGATAAAATTAATTTGCCCCAAGGGCGATAACACACTTGAACCTAGATCACAAAAAAAACAGCTGCTGGTCGCAACTGTGCCTTTATGTAAACAAGTGCTGGTCAGCGAAGTGTGTGTATTTGTTTTAAGAAAAGTTTTCCTTTGAAATCTACTGAGAAGATAACTTCTTCTTAACTTACTTGTCAGTTTAATTCCCACCAGGTAAGTCCCTGTCCTACTTGTCAATGATCGTGGTGGATTGACAGTGTACAGTAGCAGATCCTCGCGCTCGCAGGTGCGATTTGACGTGACATTGGCTGAATCACGTGGGATGACGTCATGGTAGTCATAGTGTGTCTCGTTCGGGAAGTCCGTGTACTTAATATACACCGAGAACTTGTCGAACACGTCCGTTATCTGCAGTTGTATGTACAGAGATAAGTCATGTTGAGACATTTGAGTATTATGATAGTTAATTCCAGCATTCCCTCCGCTATACGTGATTGTATGGTAACTGGTTTCCGGTATGGCGTATGGGTCCGCTACAAAGGAAATTGAGACATTTAGGTTAATAGCATCATTGGCTTTAAAATCCAACTCATAAACAACCTGTTAACAAGGTGACTGAGATTATTTAAAATTCAAGGTACCCCGCCAAAGGAAAACACTTAAACATGTGTAACCTCTTCGAATTATTTAAGGTTTTAAGTGACTTCGTCTGGTTTTGATACCATAGGGTTGTGTTTTTTGTATAGGCCCTACATGTACAAATCTACTGAATGACAGCGCAATCCGACTTCGAAACGATATTGTTTTCAGATTGGAGACTGCCCTGGATTTATTCAGGGCATCATTGAAAATCCTTCCGATCGGAGCTTAGGTTGTGCTTCATCGAAGAACTTGGCAGGTAAAAAACAAGAATATGCGGAAGTTGGAACGATATTAAGATCTAAGTATGTCTACATTTCTCCAAATCAAATACCTGGAAGCCAGATTTCGAAAGGAACGTCGGTGTCCCTAACCACCAAATCTCCGCCGGATTCATCAGTAAGTGAAAGGGAGGTAATTCCGCCAGAAATGTCCCCTGATCCCACACCATACGTGAACGGATTTACAGCACTGTTCACCATCTACAAGTCGTACAATGTTTGGCATTATGATTTCTTTTTTTTCTTGAAATGTCAGCAGTAAATCTACTTGTTTAATCCTACCAAGGAGAAATAGCGATCGATATCGGATAATTTTTATTCAACAAAAGATTGATATCCAATGAAATGAAAATATATATCTGTATCGCCTTCAGTTCACCAACGTTATTCATACAATGCACTACATTGTATATATTTCTCCTTATCGATGTATTACCATAATTGTATTATATTGATAACAGGCATTGTTGTTCTTATGTGATACATTACAAGTAGTGTTGTTCTTGGTTGATACATAACAAGTAGTGTTGTTCTTGGTTAATACATAACAAGTAATGTTGTTCTTGGTTAATACATAACAAGTATTGTTGTTCTTGGTTGATACATTACAAGTAGTGATGTTCTTGGTTGATACATAACAAGTATTGATGTTCTTGGTTGATACATTACAAGTATTGTTGTTCGTATGTGATACATTACAAGTGTTGTTTTTCTTAGTTGATACATTACAAGTATTGTTGCAGTTATATCGATATAGTAGGAGTAGTGCTGTCCCCATAAGTGGCCTGTGGTCATAACCATATTTTCCATAATCTACTGTCAGTTTGTTGGATTTGGATTATTTCCCTAATCTTTACAATTGTTATCATAACAGTTGTCTTTGCAACCGAGTATACCTTTCTCTCTGTCGGTGTACTGACATAGGCCTGCATCAGAATTTTACCAGTTTTATCTAAACTTCTATACCTTTGCTTCTATTGACGTATTTTCATATTATATGCAGGTCATTACCAATGTTATCCTTTTCTGCTGTGATGTGTTTTTCTCTTGAGGCCATCACAGTTTTATCTTTTATCTACCGTATATTTTTGATATTTGGATATAATTTTAAGATTTTTTAAAATTCATAACAATTTAACTGCTGATCATGTTTGCGTCTGTTTCTTTCCAACTCCTGTGTAAAATTGTCCACTTATCTACAATACATGTGTTAGTATCGATGTAACTTCACATGCTTTGACGTTAAGAACAATTTGACATTTGACACCTAATCTACAATGCATTTGTTTGTATCGTTGTATTTTCACATGCTTTGAGGATAAGAAACATTTGACAATACATGTGTTTGTATCGCTGTATTTTCACATGATTTGAGGATAAGAAACATTTGACACCTAATCTACAATGCATTTGTTTGTATGGTTGTATTTTCACATGCTTTGAGGATAAGAAACATTTAACAATACATGTGTTTGTATCGCTGTATTTTCACATGCTTTGAGGATAAGAAACATTTGACAACTTATCTACAATACATGTGTTTGTATCGCTGTATTTATATATTCTTTAAAGTTTGTAACCATTTGACAATTCTCTACAATATATTATTTTGAAGTTCCTAACCATTTGACAACCAAACTACAATACATCTATCTGCTAGAATTGGAGTATTTTTTAAATATGACATGAAGCTCATGGCCATTGTGATTCTAATCTACTATGCTGTGTTTCTCTTTTGAGATCATAACCGTTTTCTTATAATGTACTTTGAAATTGTTAAAATTTGACTTCTTAATTTCCATATTTTAAAGGCTCATAACCATTTTCCCACCTAACTACCAAACCATGTTGATATATACCTAATGTCATTGGTTTGATTATCTACTGTAGCTTTGTTCCCTTCTATGTTTTCGCATTGCTTGAATTTCATAGCGAATGTCCAATCAGACCATTATACCGTTCTCTCTGTCCATTTACTATTGAGTTTATAGCAATTGCCATTATATTCAAGTACAAATTATTTACATTTGGGGCTTATAACCGTTGCCGTCGAATCTATCATACCTTTTTTCCTTTTGCGTTGGGTACAGTGGGAGACATTTTCATGCCATAGGGACCGGGTCCCGAGATCAGGGTAGCATTTTCTGAAAGAAAATATAGTTACCACATGCAGAGGAAATTTTCATTTAGAATGTTACGTCTTTGTCGACATGAAATGAAGCAAACTAAAACATCTATTCCAACATGCTCGCATTGCTTTCTAGCTTGAACACTATTCCAGAATAGACAGTGACAGATTGTTGTAAAATTAAACGAACTTGAATTTTGATAAATAGTTAAGAAAATTTCCAGTATACCAGATGTACATTAAAACGTACCATTTAAATGACTCAATCATAACATAAGAAAATCATTATATTAGTTGAACAGTACGTGGTCAGCGTAAGTAACTTTAGATATACCTGAGGAATTTGCCGGCAACTTTTGCACGCTGACGCTAACTTTAGCTGATGACAGGCTTGCTGTTCCATTGTCGTCAATTTTACCCAGAAACAATGTGGCTACATTATCAATGGCCGCCATCCCAGCTTCTGCCACATCTCGATCCTTTAGTGTAATAATAGTAATATTTTATTCTGAGAAAATTTGTCATTGACAAATTGTGTACATGATTAAACATGGATGGAGGGCATACATCTCAAATTAGCTCCTAAATTTATGTTATTCAAAGGTTATCCCTTAAGTTTTACAGACTGTTGAATATTACATCTATTAGTGATCAAAATAAGAAAATAAATAATCAAATATTCGCCTTGTTATGAAATATATGTTTTGTTTAAATTATTGTATCTTGTACGACCAATGAAAAAGCCCATTGTTTGGTAACGCCTATTTTCACAATTGACCAATCAGCAGTGATCGGTCATTTAGAACTTTCTGGTGAGATTTTAAGAAAGCAGTTTATCGAGGTAGTGCTAAAATCGACCATACTGGATACAGGGCGTGTTTTATTTCAACAATAATTCAAGATGTAAAGAAAAGTTTTTTAAATATTATTCAGTATAGGTTATGGAAGAAACCAATTAAGTGAATTGTATAATAGTCAGGAACCATTTGAATTCTCAAAAGGTCTTAAAGTGAGTATAATTTAATTGATTGCCATTGCTTGACTAAATTCCTTGAGTTAATATTCAACCTCAACAAATTTATCTAGATTAGATCCAAGGCATCTGGGCGAATATTGCATTGTGTTATAATATGCGATATATAAGGTTACGTACAAAGCGAGGTTTGCACTTTATAGTTGATAACAAAATAAGGGTTGTAAAGTCACAGTTGGTACCAGAGTCTGGTTGTAACAGTCTTCACACTGTATCACCGCATTGTCAG
This sequence comes from Katharina tunicata, assembly GCA_032466195.1. Taxonomy (NCBI): domain Eukaryota; kingdom Metazoa; phylum Mollusca; class Polyplacophora; order Chitonida; family Mopaliidae; genus Katharina; species Katharina tunicata. Next base: position 10,542 of record JAVFBZ010123459.1, on the reverse strand, counting down.
CGGTTTTCATAATTGTTGTCGGTGTCCGTTAGATTTGAGTTCATAAAATATCTTACCGCATTCAATCTAATCTCCTTGTCTTTCTGTTTCTGTTCCTCAAGTTCTGGTAGGATGATTTCTAAGATGTCATCAGGATCATTTTCCATTACCTTCCGGAATTTATCCATTTTCTTTGGATAAAAGAAGTCTATCAATCTCATATAAGCCTCGTTGCAGCCAGCCGGATTTTCGTCCCCAATTATACCTTTAATAATGTCACATTTGATTTCCTCTTCGGTAGGTTCCGGGTCCGAATCATCCAGACTTCTTTTTCTGCGTTTATTAGTCAAAGCTTCAGTGTATATGCTGCGTTCGTTTTCTGCGTCCGGAAAAAGGTTACTAAGCGACCCAACAATACCTATTCACACAATTCAACGAAAACATTAAAACAAAGCTTTCAGAAATACTACAAAACTAAAAGTAGGCTATAATATTTGTATAATATTACCGTTGTCTTTCTTTTTCTGTCCACTGGACCTTTCATCTCACCCGCACTTAACACATATTTTCACATTGTTTATCTTGTCCTGTCAAGGAATTTTCTATATAAAGTAGCTAACCTTGTACAACCATTGATAATTAATCTTTAAAGTTACATTTCTTGTCAAGCCGTATATATTTCATCTTTTTATGTACGCACCTTTTCTAACTATTAATATTTTATATTTCAAATAGCATACTTTGTCCAACCCCAAATATTGAAACTTTCTAAGTAATACATTGTCCATACTTTAATTTTTTTAAATCTTTCTAACAAATCTTGTTCAGTAATATGTTATCTTTCTAATGCCAAAAATCTTGTCCAACAGTTTGTATTTTATTGTTCTAATTACGTACATTTTCTAACTGTTGAGGTTTTATCTTTCTAATTACGCACCTTGTCCAACTGTGGAAATTTTATCTTTCTAATTACGAACCTTGTCCAACCGTTGACGTTTTAATTTTATTAGTACGTACCTTGTCCAACTGTTGACATTTCAGTTTTCTAATTACGTACCTTGTCCAACTGTTGATATTGTATCTTTCTAATAACATACCTTGACCAACTGTTGACATTGTATTTTTCTAATAACGTGCCTTGACCAACTGTTGACATCTTACTTTTCTAATTACGTACCTTGACCAACTGTTGAGAATTTATTTTTCGAATTACGTACCTTGACCAACTGTTGAGATTTTATCCAAACTCTGACTCTTCCCGGATCCTCCCAAACCACGAGCTACATTATTTATCGTTGAAGAAGCTGATTTCTGTTCAACAGAAAAAGAGAACATCAACATCCAACTGATGGTTTATGGTTAATACTTTAAAAAATAATATGTCTACTTGTGTATATGCATAAAGGTGTGGCACAAAAGCGATGTCATATCTTGACCTTCTGTTCAGCACAAGTTTGATCTTAAATGAATCTGCTTTCTCTTGTTTACATTCTTTCTTACTCTATTCTTACATTATTCTTACTAATTGTATCTTACCCTGCTTCCCTGGGTTACTTGACTTTTAGCCCGAGTGACACCCTCCAACGCATTGGCAGTATTCTCCACCTGGTCGATGTTTGTTAGATTAGCAGAGACTGTGGAGAGTGCAGTGATTAGAAAAGACCTTTTCTGAAAAGGTAAAGCGAATGGTCAATAAGAGGTTTGAAATGCGTTTCTTCAGAACAGTTATAAAGGAATAAATGCTATTCAACATTTTAAAAATACTTACATCCGTGGCTTCTTTGGCTTTGTCTTCATCCTCGCCCTCTCCTCCCTGGCAGAATAAAAAGAAACCGAAGTGAAAATCAATGCACTTAAAGAAGTGTTTTCTAATAAAACATGAAAACTTCAAACTCGATTACAGATATTCAACATAGAGAAACTCGGCTCATTAAAAACAAAACTTACCTGTAGAGTGTTCAAGTCACTGGTTAAAAGACCGATCAACTGAAGAGCCCCATCCGTGTCCCCAGAGGTCAAAAGGTCTCCCAATCTGTCATACTCCGTACTATCATTGCTGGACCTAACATGTATCTCCTGTGAAGCACTGGAACAGCGTCCTTTTTTGCAGACAAACAACCTGAAGTAGAATTCCATTGTATTTGGTGTAAATTGGTTTGATGGTAGCCGGATGTCGCCCTCTCCAAAATTAAGAACAATGTTGCTAGCAAAGCAGCCACACGAATCATAGAGTGTTGCACGATTCCTTGAACTGTTTCTAAAAAGTGTACCTGTTTCTACCATATTTGCATCATTTCTCAGTTGCCCTAAGGACTTATCTTCAATTTTGCTTTTCTGACTAACAAGACAACAAAACAAGTCAAACTCCAAACCAGCATAGTGGTTTTTACTTAAATCCGGGTCTTTAGATTGAGTCATATCCAAAACCGTGTCTCCATAGATGTATGTTATCTTCGTCGGGAGAAGTCCAAGTGAAGCAACTGGAGGGGAGATACGAATGCGCAGAAGCAAAGTTTCACTGGAATACGTCAACTCCAAGTCTTCAGGGGCAACAGTTAGTGTCAGTTCATAGCTGCCGTATTTCAAGCTCCGTGCAGGAATAACCAAGGTGTCATCAGCGCTTAAGAAGTAACATATATGGTCAAACTGCCGTTTTGTCGAGACGCCGTTAATTTTGGCATACTTCGTCGCTCTCCAGGTGAAGGTTGCTGACGTATTGGTTAAACAATCCAGGCCAGGGTCCACTTTTATCACAGTATCTTCAGACCGTAGAGAACTGATGGTTAAAGAAGTCAGGTCAAGGAATGTTACAATAGGCTTATTACATGTGGGTGTTATTTGGGTGACTAAATCTCTTACGATAATCTGTGGACATAGCACATTGGAAGCTTTGTTGAAGACGTTGGTGACTTTTGTGGATACAGAATAGTCGCCAGCTGTTAGGTAGAGATGTGTCACGCGTAAAATATACAGGGAAGCCATCTTCAGGGAGGTCTCTCCGTCGGCAGTTTGATACATCACCTGATCCTCAGGATTCGGATGTCGGATAAGGGGTTTTGGTCCTAAAGATGTAGTTATTTCATAAGACTCTATTGTTTCGTTAACTGACAACTGAAAGGCGAGAGTTGGTATTTGTAAGGTTGTCCCGTCTCCTAAATTAATATCATAGGTGATATCAGAACCTTTAGGCACATCGAAATCAATGATGACTGATTCGTTAAGTCCAACCCTTTCCGTATTCGTTCGGATTTCAACATAAGATATGTTCTGTCCCAGTTGCACTACTGTACCACCAGTTACTGAGCCCAGGGAATTGGATGCTGTCACTTGAATACTGTATATCCCCCAATCACCATAAATATGGCGATGGTAAAATGTATCGAAATCAAGCTTATTCAAACTTGTGTACTCAACAAATTCAATGTCCCCATCGCCATAGTCAATTTCAAAGTTTACACTACGTGGAGGCATTCCCTCCATATTTAAGTCTACCACAAAAAGGATGCCGTTATCCAGACTTATAGATTGGTTGGCGGTTACGTTTATACTGGTTATTGGGACGTCAATGGCGGCTTTAATCTCATCTCGCTTGTAACTCACAGCATTGGAGGTTTCTACATAGTTTGGGTAGGAACCAGTACTAGAATATGTCGCTGATAAAGATATTGGAAACGCGAATGTTAGTTTGTCGAAATACCAACACGCAAAACCATTTGAGCCAAATGTTACACATGCGTGAATATGGTCTCCGGGTGGTAATGACACAGTGTAGTTTTGTGGTTCGTTGGGAATGACACTCAAACTATCTGTGGTGAATGTTGGCTCAGATAACTCAGCTTCAGCAAACAGAATGTGAGATACTAAGACCACGCCAGTGATAGTTGATACACTGATGTAAAAGTCTGTGGAATCTGGGAATTGATCTCCTGAGATCGAAACTCTGTTGGACGTGGTTGAGAACGGTACATTCTTGTCGTTTATGGTAACAGCTAAAGAATCCAAAAAAGGTTGGTCTCCGCGAAGATAAATATCTAACGTATCACCAAGCTTGAATATTTCTGATTTCAGCGCCAAATTTCTTGTGACAAGCGATGATGAGTTTTGCCGGCTTCCAGCCGAGTTTGTACACTTCATCAAAATGTCCTGCTTTCCAAAAGGATAGGAGTACGTGTGTTGGAGGGTTACAGACCGGATGTATTCAGGAAATGCTGCTTGAACGGGTGGTCCATCACCAAAGTTTACAAGGCAGTCAGTACGTTCACTGTCAACGACAAGCATTTCTACAGATATCTTTCCTGGCTCCTGTTCGGGGTTTGGATAAACAGCAACGAACTCAGGAGGAATTTTCTCAACTAGATCTATGACCTGCACTGCCGTTGTTATTATCTTTGTTATTGATCCAAAGAAAACGGTGACGGTGACGTCATATGTCCCAGGCACGGACCACCAGTGTGACACAACGTGTTGATTGGTGGCTAAGGTGTCACCGTCTCTGAAATCCAGTTCTATTTTGTCAGGGTTTATCGGTACTGTGGTTATCGTGATAAGGGTTGATTCCAATACGTTTATATCTGAATTTCCCGTTGTACCTGCTATAGATATATTGAGTTTAAAGTCTTCCTCTCTGGTGACATGCGTCACATAGAAAACTTTAACTTGCCCTGTGCAAGTCACATTTTTATTCGCGCTGTTTATTGCGGAAATATCCGTGCAGTTGCATCGTCCGTTCCCATCCAGTCGAGCTATGTTGTATTCCCTCGTTCTACATTCGTCTCTACAGTCCGATGCACTGGATGGTCCAGAATTAACAGTGATGCTGTTATCGTTATCCAAGATCAGGGCCTCGTCACATCCAATGTACAACCTAAGACCATCACCTTAGAAAACAAATAAAGCGTTATAAGGTCTTAAACGGTCGGCATATCATTTACTGTATACTGTGGCAATAGAGAATGCACAGAAGATTATAAAAAAAAACGGATAAAGGATTAACCAATCACTTTGGATTTAATTCATAGTGTTTCTTTTATTTATTTATTATTTTTTAACGAATCGCACACGCATGTTAGTATAAATGTATACATACCTAAATCGTATGCCGAGAGGGCACCGTCTACTATGGTTACGTTTGACACCGCATACGTCATCCCTATATTGACACCTTCGCCTGACCATCCCCCTAGGAGAACATGGCTATTTACATCGTATGAGACATCTACGTATGTTCTTGGTGACCCTGCTACGTCGACGCCAGCAACAAATCCATCTACATAAGAAATAAGCCCTTCTAGTTCTTCCCAAGTAAACATTATATGAGCCCATGCATCTATCAACAGTCTCAGTTGAACAAACCAAGTTCGGTCTCCTTTTGACATCCCAAATGTAAACTGGTCATTCCACTGGCGGGTTATAAAAAACCCATTCGAGAAAGGCAGGTGGCCGCCATTTGTTAAGAGAATAAGTTCGTCACCTTGAGGAGATATATATCGTGGTTTTAGCCAGAAGTGAACGGTTAACCCGGTTGTACAATCAGTAAGATTCCCCAAACACCCAAACCTATAGGATCCGAAGTCAATACCATTGGCATCCGGACACAAAGATTCGTGGAAGAGATAACCATCGTGGTTATAGTCAAATGTCACCTCACAGCTAACAACTGAAATACAAAGAATTATTTCACAATGAGAATAAACAAGAGGATTATGAAAGCATCGTAACATGAAAGTTTTGTCACAGGTGGATATTTGTCACTCAACTTTACTCAGATTTAACCTAACTCTACTCAACTAACTCAATACCATTCCAGATACAAAACAAGTTAAAGGCCAATGACCGAATAGCTGATTGCGATTCTTTTCCGCAGAAGCCTATTATTATACTTATTACATATTTCGACAAGTAGTCATAGATAAACGGTCAATCGTACAATTTAATTGTAGCTGTGTTGACAGTAATCAATTTTCGGATGCTATTTCGAATTTTTGGTAGTTGGGTTAGGTGGATAACCGTGAGTTGTAACCATACGTCTTTACATACGCATGTGGCCACCAAACTCTTTGGTGGATGACATCATTAAATATAATGATATATCCTATTGGCGTTTGAGGTAAACCTATGCCGTAACCATTTAAGTTTGTGTCCCCCTTATGGCCCAGAGGGCCACTAGATCTTTACATAATTGAGATCCACTTGTTAGGGCCATATGGGAAATGAACCTACGACCCTCATAATTGGAAAATGAAAGGACAACAGCAAATGCTGGTCGCCTATTACCGGTTAGCTTTCCTAAAAAAACGAAAAAGTGTAAATGGTCACAGAACGACACCAAAATAAGTTTAATTTTAACCCTTTTAATTATATAGAAGTATCGGTTGTCACAAGAAAAGAACTGAATTGTGTAGTATCCCGTTTGGTTTCGGTTTAATGAATAATATTACTATCAAAGATCCTGTATCTCTCACAGCCTAGACTGTTGTACAGTACAAAAAAGAAAGTATCGAAAATGTTTTATCTGTAAGCTTTAAGGAATATTCAATTTTTTTTTCGCTCCGGCAAAAGAGTGGGACCGGAGGAGATTAGAAGGGATACAAATATGGCGGCTTTATACATGTCAATTAATCTTCTCAAAACAGATGGTTAAGTACAACACATATTTTAAGGGATATAAATAGATATATAAATAAATGTAATAAAATGTTAATTGGTCAATTTAAAAAAACAGGCCATTTTTAAGAATTTACATAAACGATAAGTTGTAATATGGAGTTGATCTTTGAAGCTGATCCTTGGAGCCGTGAAATAAAGTTTGAATTAGCGTATTGACTTGGTATATTGCAGTATCAGGTATGTAATTAAATCAGACGTACATGTATATTCGCTAATGACGTGTATATTGTTAACATTTAGGAACGAGCTTTTCTTCTTTAGTTTTTTAAGTAGTCGTTAGTATATAGTATTGTTACATATTTGAGACAAAATCTAAAACTCACCTTGGTCAACAGCGGTTAACAGTAACAATCCGTGTAAAATAAGGCTATAAACGGTCATTTGACGCAGTACCATGGCCGATGTAAATACTTGTGAGAGGTAGGGCCTGTTCTCATAGCGCCTTACCTCACTACCAACCATCGGTGTATGACGTGAAGGAACTCATGCACCTTACTTCTTCATTCGTCAGATATTCAATTTTAATGAGATTCCCCATTATCTAAGTTTGTTAATTAACTCCTTGCACAAGAGTGTAGAGTGTTTATTCCCATGGGGACATCGCGTGTGCGGAGGTGAGAACTTCTGAACACTAATTGGCTAAAACTTCATAGCTTATTCATAGGTGTTGGCCGACGTGGCGGGCACTGTATGATCAAGGAATCCACAAAGTTTAATCAAGGCTTTACGACTTAGCAACGAAGCACATGTCGTGTTAAGACCATATAGAAGAACGTGTTTGTTTACCTGCGCAATTTATTTTCCCGTCACATCAATCGACCAGGTGAAAAGGCGACAGGTTTTATTTGGATTCCTACATGAAATAGTCCAATAAATATGTAACGTGACTTACATAGGCATGTACCGATCTATATTGGGCTGTTCGTATTCCGAGTTGTGTTCGCTTTGGAAATAAAATTCAGCTTTCACTGTATCTGTATATTTATTACAGAACTCCTGTCATTAACAAAATTAACCTATTATTATTATTATTTTAGATGTTAGGTCTACAGTAACTGTGGTAAGGTTGGCTTCTTGGGTAGAAAATTCAAATATGTAGATTAATAGACCATCAGCCAGCTTGTAAAAAAATCAAGTTCAATAGCTTCTTTTTTTTAAGCGCATTCCTAAAGAAGTGCAAAGCGGATAAGTGCCAAAACCTAAAAAAATAAATCATTATTGGATCTCATATATAACTGGTCCATTTGATAAATAAAAGGTATCCGAATTCTTTAATAATATAGATAGAGCAAAAATCGAACAATTTAATCAGTGATTTATTAGATAATGTATCAAATAATAATGCTACATCACAACAGATAAACCAAGGAGCTAAAGATATATCCAGCATAATGAATAAAGCTACAGAATCTGCATTTGGTCGTAGACTAAATAACAATGCGAGACAAAACAAACAAAGTGAAAATAAGCCCTGGTTTGGAAGAAAATGATGGACAAATAGAAAACTATATTATCGTACCAAGCGAAAATACGAACAAAATAGATTCCTCGAAAACAGGCAATATTTACTACAAAAAGACTGTGGACACAAAGCTTAAAAAAATATCATTCCCAAATTCAATGCATTTTACGAGACGTAAGTAAGTCAGACCCCAAATACTTCCGGAAAATATTTAATGGAAAGAAAATTATAAAGGAAAGCAATATTAACGCAGAGGATTTTTATTCTTTATTTTATTCTAAACTAATTGAACGCGAAGGTGCCGATGATAATAATGAGTTGGAACTGAACGATGGTACAATAACAAATGAAATATTGCACCAACCTATTAGTAAAGAGACAATACTTTATGTGATATCTAATCTAAAACATGGGAAATTTTTTGGAACTGACAACGTCCTAAACGAATATATTATTTATTCAAAAAATATCTTCATATCTCTGTTTTTAAAATATTTCAATGTTATATTTAAAGGGGCATAATGTCTAACATTATATAACATAATTTCCAAATGTCTTTAACTCATATTGTAATTTGTATTACTCGATTAAATCAAGCGTGCGATATAAATGTGATATATCACAAATACATGTATTCTCCTGCCAGAAGGGTGTACGACAAGGTGAAAAATTGTCTCCTCTTATTTTCTTCGTATTTGAATGATTTGGAATCCCTTATGCCAAGTAAGATTGTTATGGGATAGAAATGGATGATGGGAATACTTATTTAAGCATTGCTATATGTTGACGATAATAACTTGTAAGTGAAAGTCCCACACATCGACAGTAAATGTTAAATCAGTTTGCAGAATACTGCACACTGTGGAATCTGAAGTTTAATGTCAAGAAAACTAAAATAATAA
>JAVFBZ010123458.1:0-47546 GCA_032466195.1 Katharina tunicata | reverse complement strand
TGAGATAATTTCTCGGCTTTAATTAGTCGATATCCCTGTGCCAGTGTGATTACTCCTGACAAAAATATATATATATATATAATTAGCTTCAAAAATTCCTACAGATTCACGAAGATTTGAACATGTTCGAAACTCTAACACGAAATGCCTTCACGCTTTTATTTGAGGTCGTTTACTCGATACATATTTATTTTTATACAGCCTAGGAAGGAGATTAGAACCACTGCGTTGAATTTACATACGTTGTATCTTTATCCATTTTATAAATCACATTGTGATATATACCCGTTGCAGTTCCAGCACTGATATTACTTCAGATTATAAACGGGACTTCCTTAAATTTACTGGGTTATAAGTTGATTAAAGGATCCTTTAAAGCAGATTCCTGACCAGGGCGTCGGAATGTTACGGCCATCTTTTTTGACGACCGTATGTGCACACATCACGAACATTTCGGTTTTAGTCTGTTGGACTTAACCGGGTGATTATGTCGCGATTGTAGCAAGCTGTTGTGTATGGTGCTGCTTTCAGACCTGCTATGGCGTCTGTAAGTGTGTTAAATCATCTGACAGTTAAAACGTGTGGTTTATTTTAATGGTGATTTCATATATACAAACATTTTTGTCTGTCGGTTACAAAAATTGTTCCCTACAAATAAGGTGACTGCATGAAGTGTATAAAAGAGGATGTTCTCGGAATTAGAAAAGCAGCCAGACAATCCAAATCAGTGTAGTACGTATGATTCTAACCTACACTAGGCACTCTGTACAAGACCACCTCGGGTCATGGGTGGTCCTTTTGAGAATTACTGGTCAAAGAAGGTTGAGTCCTAATTATATAGGCGAAGTTTTCCAGTGGCTGCGGAGTTCGCAAGGAGGTTTTTTTACGAGGTTTCTTCTCGGTTTTCCATCATACACCGGCAACGCAAATTAGTAAGTCGTGATATGGTGATATACTCTTGAGTACGACGTACAACACCAATCAAACAAACGATCAAAGAAGGTTGAACCGCTCTTCATCATATCGTCAAGCACATGTATGAATTTATATTAAATAAATTGATTGAATATTAGATATAATTTACGATTTAAAAAAGTTATGCCAGCAGGACCACAGACGATCTTCGTTTGGGTGGTTTCTGCCACAATTCGTTATAACGAAACATCTTGGTAGAATAAAAACGAAGTCGTGAGCGAATAAAAGCATGCCGACATTGAGTCATTATGTTTTGCAATACCAACCGCAAATGAATCCATATCACCATATCAGTTGCTTTCTTCGCAACCCCACTGACTATACATTATACGGCATTCCAGCATTTAACCAATACAGATTCGTCGTACAGAGGATTGCTATTTATTTATAAACAGTCTCGAATAAGAAGCACAGTTTTGGATATATTTCGCAGTCAAGATTTTCTAACAATCGATTTCTAGATATATATTTGAACCCCAAAATCAAGCGGAAAAAATGTCCTGACGAGGTCTCCGATATCTATCTTGGGGAACATAGGAGATCTCGCGTGATCCGATTGGGTCTAGCTTAGTGATGGCAACGAAATTACGAGAAATCACGCGAGGTTTTTCCGATTGGTTTCATCCAAGACCTACGACAATTTAATGTTGGAAAGAATGTTGATTGTTTTTGAAAATATTGCATAAAATTCATGGTCATCTGACTTGTCAGTGTAAGTACATATAAAATCAGTAAAATTACCTCTGCGTGTTTATTATGTTTGTGGCACACAATCGAGAAAAATGAAGAAAAAGAGTAATCGGTTTTATAAAAAAAAAAAATGAATTTGTCCCTACCTTATCTCATAGATATACACAGGGTGTGTTTATTATGTTTGTGACCAACAAACAATCGACATAAATGCTGAAAAAAAGGTAAAAAAATCGGTTTTATTAAATTTTATTTAATTTTTACATACCTCATTTTATGGTTTTACAGGTTCTGAAACACAACGCCTAAATCAAGTTTGACAGAGTGTTGATTGTTTTTGAAAATATTGCATAAAATTCACGTTCACCTGGCTTGTTTGTTTGACTGATGTTTAACGTCATACTTAAGAGTATTTCACTATGACAACTTTGCGTTGCTGGTGAATGCTTGTTAATAATATATATTTTTTTTACCTCCGTGTTTATTATGTTTCCGTCACACACACAATCGAGACCATTTTTAAGTAATCGGTTTTATAAAAAAAAAAAAAATTGAAATTACGAGATACTGGAACGCCTACAGGTTTAATACAGATAATATCGGTAGTGGAGCAAGGATTAAGGACTGAGTCTCGAGCCTATACTTTGATCGTTGTCTCATATTCACAATACAGAAGATATATATATATGCGAACTTTAAAGGGCATCCTGTCTGCTCAGAAATTGTTCAGACGAAAATTCAGTTGAGATATGTTATTCTCGTAATAACGAGATTTTATTCTCGTAATGTTTGTCTCTCGTAACTACGAAAACTTTGTCTCTCATAATTACGAGAATTTTGTTTGGAAAATAATATTATCCGCGGCACTAACTGGCTTCCGTATATTATAGATATAAACATGGCGTGTTTATTATGTTTGCGACCAACATCCAATCAAGAAAAAAATCGGTTTTATTTAAAAAATTACCCCTAAACGTCTGAATCTCTAGAGCATCTTTACACTTCAAACGCATCTTTAGAAGAAAAAAAACGGCTGCATCTATTTTCCTCAAGGCATAGCCTTTACAACGTCCACATTTCAAGTATTAAAACTGCATAAAGTTTACCATATACATTTTCCGATCGTGTTGCACACATTCTATACTAATTCACCTGCAAATCGACCTTAATCGTTTATTGCCAGGTTTACTTCCGGTTGTCAGAAAACCCGCAATTAGCTGACGTCGCAACCATAATAAACACGTAAAAAGGTAAATTTTTTATAAAAATAATCGAGACGGTAATAATATATGACGGCAGTGCAATCCAATATTACAAAGTGGCAGTTACACAACCATAAATCAATGATCATGAGTCACTATGACTTGTGTTAACTCTGGTGTAAAGATAATGTTTCTCCAGTCCACGATCTCCTCCAAAATGACAGCAGGAATATACACTCGAAACATAATGCCCTTAACCAGATGACTGTAGCAAAAACTTCCAAAGAGGCCATACACAGTGCCAATCTGATTGAAGTCTGGTCATTAATGTCCGATGTTGGGCTTGCAGCACCTATCAAATAGTATAATTATTATTGACTGGCTATGACCCAGAAAACAATAATGGCAAACGAAGACGCACTCAGCCCACTGGAGTTCAACTATAGATCTGAAGCATAATTTATACGGTATATATTTACACAAAACATCATTTTTATTGATGACTAATTTTGCATCACACTGGGCTTATATACCGGTATATCTTTCTTCACCATGATGAATGGCGGAATGTTGTCTGGAGCCTTCTGTGTCCAGCATGTTGCTCTCGTAGGAAGTAGATTTTTTGTTGTGCAATGTATTACGTCCTAGCTGTGGATGTCGATTAACGCTTAGCACGTGTTTTACCAAGGTATAGGCTACATCTATAAGAAGCATCCCCTTAGCATTACGGAATGAATTGAAAAAAACAAACTGAAACATGTAAGGACATTTACCGGCTGGTATATTTTCTTCCCGCTTGAAAGTGGGCAGAAACATTGATATCTTCATGTAGAAGCATGGAAAAATCATAAAATAAATTAAAAGGCCCCAATGTTTAGCACATGTTTAAAATTAAAATTTAGCTTATATCCGGTTATATAAATATTACCATATAGGCCTACCGGCACCCCAGTGCAGTTACAAAGACTGATCAATCTGCAAAACCTCGCGTGATTTCTCATTATTTGGCTGTCATCACTATGATGTTCGCAGTACATTTGATGGCTTCCGAGTGAAAGACTGATAGGAAAACTTTGCACGTTTCCTTGGACGAGTTGTTCTACCCGTTCGAATACTTGACGTTAGTTTGAAATCATGTTTATGACTCTATCGGGCACCATATGCAGAGGTGTTCGTTCCAGATCCAAGGAGGTAGAAAGTTATCTCGACCACTCAGACCGCCACGATGGCCACTGATCTCAAATATAACAAATAATAAAAACCACTAAGCGAATATTCTCTTATTTCAGGACTTCATAGATACCGCCTTCAAAAATTGCTAAGGGGCATAACCAAACCACTTGAGTCAGCAGTTACCCTCCCTTGTTAGAACTTATAGAGGGAGCCACTTATTTGTCAACAAGGAAGTTTTGTTGAAATTATTTGTTGTCACGGGACTGTTTTAATTTCATTTTTTATGTGGCAAGTTATCATCTGAAGTTGTAAACATGATCTCTTTTTTGCCAGCCTGTCTGGCTTTGTGTGTCACCCTTTCCTCAGCTCAAATCTTGATTCAGGGCGAACCAGTTAATCTTCCGGAAAAAATCATCGGGGGAAGAGAAAACGTTGATATCAACAGGGAAGATATCAAGGACATCGCTGATTTTGCGACTTCATCTCTGTCGACAAAGAAAAATGCTGCTGTTGATCTAGTGAAAGTAGTCAAAGCCGAAACCCAGGTACGTAATACATTTCAGACTAGTCATCTTGCTTTTGTCTCCAGTCATGTTTATAAAATACAAGTCCCTGCGGTTTATATAATCATCTGATTTGTTTTGAAAAATACGAACGTAAACATTTAAATCAATTATTTCATTAATGATATAAATAATTGTTGTCCACCTAAGCCCTATATCACTCATCTTTGCTCAACATTGAACAACATAAAGGCAGTGTCGCTCTACATGTATATATATATATGAGTTTACCTGATCTCTTTCTCAGTTCCTCTTATGTGACATGTCTGCTCATGCATTTTCAGCCTAAGATGGGACATGCAATGCCTGTGATATAAATGCATGACATTTCGTAACGAAACCACTTCGTCCCCAGCCGTTTCGTACCCAAAAGCTGGAACCCAAATACCGCTGCTATACCTATATGCGCATACAGATAGCTCTACAAATAACCCAACAATGCTCAATCAGGGTGAAGCGCGATGTGCAGCATAAATATTTGCCGTACCTTCTTGTTTATGCTCAATATTTTCCATTTGCTTAAAATCTTTGTTTTTTTATTGCATTTGACTCATGTAAGAAAGTGAAAGAAGGAAAAGGAATTTAAATAACTGTTGCTTTCTCTCATGTTGTCCAAGTTACTATTGTCGCCATTTTTTTAACATACAGCCATGAGCAAGACATGAGCCAATAGAGATTTCTGTTTTAAAATAAGTTAGTTTTTAATCTGACTCGTGAGCTTTAACTCAAACCTGGTGTTTATTTTGCTGCTAAAGAAACAGGTGTTATTATAAAATCAAGTGACTTTGTTTGATGCTGTACCCTGGGTGTAACGGTATAGCATATGTAATGGAATTGGATGGTAAAAAAAGAAAGATATAAGCATACATGTAATTGATTCCAAATTCAAAAATGCTTTAAAGCACATTTTCATTCCCCTATAACTTGAATGTTAAAAAATCCATTTGCTTGATTTATCAATATGAGAAGTGACATTGTAGTTGAACTCACTAGTACTACTAATGATGTTTCTGCCATTATGACAACAACAATGTTAAAGAAACAATCTTTCCGGAGCTTATCAGATGAATTTATATCGTGGATAGCTGAAACAAATAAAGTATGAAATGAAATGAAGCAGAAAATAATATTTAGATTGGGCATGCAGGGTTTATTTTCCTTTAAAAAGATCTCCAACTTGTAATATTTATCTTTTGGGTATTGACTGGATGTCCGATAGTTATGGAATGGTGCACGTAGATTGAAAGCATTACAGGTCTTCAACAAATTCTACAAAATTAACAAACATTTCATTTTGCAATGGGGACATGTTTCAAGCCATTAATTAATAGACAACAATGTTGTCCACATCTGGATCTGATTATACTTTTGAGATACATTTGGGCTTGTCAAAGTAACACTAATCAGGTGCTCGTTTGAAAATAGAATTTGAAACTGTTTATTTAATAACCTTATTATGACAATGTGCTTCTTTTTAATTTCTGACCTTACCTGACAATAAACCCAAATTTTGATGGTCAGGAATAAATGTGCAGGACAGACTTGTTATAGTCCAGTAATACATGTGCTGTAACTCATGTAGGATGGAAGTTCTACATGTAATATGAAGCTGTGTAACTTCAGGTTTTAGCATGAACGTAATTCTCTTTGTTGGTTTCAGGTGGTTGCCGGAATAAAGTATTTCCTGACTATTCAGATTAAACCAGCTGGGTGCTATGACAACTGTAAGGTAAGCTAGCATTATGCTTTAACAAAAACAAAACACCAACCATATTTAAACCAAGATTATTTTGGAAAAGGATTTTGGTTTTGGGTGGGTTCTGAATATTATACATGTATTATAAAACTCCTTCTATTATGTAAGATGCTAGAGTTTCAGGTTGGATTTTTAATAGAGCCTTCATGTAATTATTGTGAAAATGGTTTCATCAGTGCATACGCCATAGCGCTGAGAACTAATTCATGAGGGACAACGATGCATCAAGTCAACAGCTGTAAACTTTATATTTCATTTTATTAAAACATTAAAAAAACTTAAAACTGTCCAAACAGTCTAAGATGTTTGTGAATCTTTATTTCAACACAGGGTTTTTTAAATTCCCAAATCATTGTTCCGTTTCGTAATTTGTAATTTATTTGTAATGAAAAACAACTTATGGATGGGCCTATATTTGGCCGCACATTCAAAACTATGGATGCCCATACCAATCAAGATGTAATCAACAAGAATTAAATATTAGGTTGTTTGTATTGCCTTGTCTTGTAAATGAAAATTAAATTGCACTAGTGCAAACCAAGATTATTGCGGGGTGGTTTTTACTAGTTTTTTTTTCAGTTTTCCACCATACACAGTCAAAGACGTCATATGAGTATGACGTTACACTCATCAAACAAACAAATCATACAATCATGCAATTAGTTTTATTATTGAATAAAATTATATGCCTTGCTTGCATGTGGCTCGAAATAATTTAGTTTCTAGTTCAAATTCCAAATACACAAAATAAAATTTCATTTGATCAAAAACAACCTGTATTTTCCCTAAAAATCTACCCCTAATTTAACTAACCAGCGAATTTCAACAAAAACTCTTAATTTTCCTAGTGTATTTAGAACTTTACAATTGACAGTGTAACATTTGGAACCGAGAAAGCGTAGTTGTTAATTACTTAAAGTAACATAAGCACTCAAATTTAGGGTTTAACAACAAATTCTGATTGCCTTGATTTTAAACAACTTTGAAGTTTGTGCATAAACTAAAACAATTACTTTGAAATGAACATGAAGTTGGTTCAAGGCTGGTAATAGCCAGGAGAAATCATGTCATAATTCAAATTCAACATAAAGAACGCGTTCCATTTTTTCTCATGTCTCAAGTTAAGCTTTTGATCTCCCCGGGTTCATGACCGTATATCATATGGATAAGTTGAGATTTTGAACAGCAGAAGGGGGCGGGCTAATTAACATTTGACTTGGAGTAGCATCTGTACATCTAAGGATGGCTCAGTTATGATAGCTGATTGACACATCCACATAAAATATTCTGCCAGAAAATTCAGTTTTTATTATTTTTGTAATTATAAAACTTTCTTCAACCTACAAATTTGATGTTGGAATTACTGGAAAGCATCTAACTTGTACTTCTTGAAAAAAATATCAATTGACAACGCAAATTTCAGAACTTGTATATGCTTGTTTATGGTTTTTACTAGGTTTCTTCTCAGTTTTCCACCATACACAGACAAAGTCGTCAAATAGGTGACATGAGTATGACGTTAACCACTTATTAGTTATCAGTGAACTTATCACACCAAAAAATCATGCAAATCCAATTAGTTTTATTATGGAATAAAATGAAATGCCTTGCTTGCAGTTGCATGTGGTTCAAAATAAGTGAAAAAGGAAATCAATGAAAAAATAAATATATTCAAATGCAGTCAGAAGAAATTGTGAATAGCATTTATTAA
Organism: Katharina tunicata; assembly: GCA_032466195.1. Classification (NCBI taxonomy): domain Eukaryota; kingdom Metazoa; phylum Mollusca; class Polyplacophora; order Chitonida; family Mopaliidae; genus Katharina; species Katharina tunicata. Next base: position 39,476 of record JAVFBZ010123458.1, on the reverse strand, counting down.
AATTATTGATGTTGAATATTAAAGAACACACAATATCCTTAGCCCCAATGTTAAAAGTAACTTTTATAAGTTTTCAGTAATTTTCTGTATTTCAGTATGAACAGTGTGATGTGACAATTTTTGTCCAATCATGGACAGATACCAAGGAAGTAAAGGACTCGGCTTGTAAAGAAGTAACCCCTCCTGCTGGAACTCTTGGAGGAGAAAAAGTTAACATAGAAGATGAAGATGTGATGAAAGCTGTGAAATTTGCTGTTGATGAAATCAACAAGCAATCCAACTCCATGTTCCGTACAAGTTTTATGAAATTGGAACATGCCACAAAGCAGGTGATTTTTGTACACTTTTTTTGTGTTTGTGTGTTATCAACAGTACCTTTTGAAAAATAAAACTTTTTTCAAAGTTATCTGTTAAAAGAATTTCAAGAGGCAATGGGGACCTTCTGCATGTAATGTACATCATTGTTCTGTAATCAATTCTTTGAAAGTGGCTGACTATGTTGTGGCTGAGTGGTTCATTTGGTAGTCATTGACCATTTGAACCTCCTTCAAGTACATATACCCCACAGACTCAAGGGTGATGATCACCCTTAGATAAAGTTAAGTTCAGAAGGCTTCAAACATAGCGGTTGATTTTCTGAAGTTTTCTTTTCTCACTTTTCACCAAAATCGTGCAATACAGTCTTCTTATAGGCAAAATACCCTTGAGTAGAATTTCTCCTGGTTTCCATCAAAAACTGACAATGCAAAGTCTTCATGTAAGTGAATTTCCCTTGAGTATGACATCTGCTTTACTCCAATACTCACTCCTAGAGAAATACCCTTCAGTGTAATTTCTGTTTTTCTCCAAAACCTGGTTGTGCAAAGTCATCATTAGTGAAACACACATGAGTATGATTTCTGCTTTTCTAGTGCCCCTCCAGCTAAATATAAATCGTGAAGCTGATTTGTTCACTGGTATGGCGTCCAGGTTTGGATGATCATATAATTGTCCTGTATATAATCTGTTGTCAGTGACTTTTTAATTTGTTTCTTTCATCTGACATGTCTTCAGAAGAGTGAAATAATCGGCACACAATTTTATATTTAAACAATCGACCAAATAAAGTAATGAGAATTGTCTTAAACTTCTTTGTGATGCCTTGTGCAATGAAACAAAATAAACCCCAGGAGTCGGTTGCTGAAAGTAGTATTACATTTAATCCTAGATTAGATGGCATCACATCATGTTGAGGGCCTATCTCTAATACCGTTATTAGAGATTTAATCTGGTATGAGATGCTATTAATGCTATTGGCTATAACTCATATATATATTTTGGAGAAAGAAAATTTTGCTTGCCTTCACCAGCATTCAAACTCAGGTCTCTGGCTAGCAGGGCCATCGCTCTAACCGACTGAGCTGAAGAGGCTCACGGTAGCACAAACACATTTTGATCCAGGTAAAAGCTGCGACTCTTATATATATACATGTTGAAAAAAAAATGTATGTGTTTCTTTAACATTTGTTTTTCAGGTTGTTGAAGGGTGGTTATACAAGTTGGTGTTTGTTGTTGGTGATTCTGTATGTAGGAACAACCCAGACAAGATGGGGAGTGACCTCAAAGCTTGTCCACTCGCTGAACCAAACAAGGTTCGTCTCAATGATATCTTCTCTAAATTCACACAAGTATAAACTATTCAAAGCCCAATTGGAGTTTAAGATATATTGTGTTAATGCAATGTATTTAAAGATATATTATACAATGTAACAAAATGTAAAAAACAACTTGACGTTTTGGCGAATTCAATTAAAAACACACATTTAATGCATTGTATGTACATGTAAGACATACAACATAGCAATATGTGTGAAGAGACTTGCTTCACAGACATTTTGGCAATATATGTAACCTTTAAATCAAGAATTGTATATATAACTAAACATTAATTTTTCACAAAAAATCGCTCACGACTTTCTTGCAACTGCAAATTTTGTCAATATTAAAAATTAAATATCAATTAAAGAAATACACTTGATGTATTTAGTTGTGGCTATTAAAGGGCAGTAAGTTCCAGTTTACATTAATTTAGTACTCAGCACTTGAGGAACATTGTCTTTCAAACTTTTGAATATTTGAAGTGATTTCAAACACTCTGTTGTTGTCTGTTTCCTGTTGGAATACACCACCATTATGTAAGTAAAATACCGTTGGGCACTGCATGAATCACAGATCAAACAATCAGAATGACGACAAGGAAATAATTGGATCATTTCTGAGGGTCCGATTTGTGATTGGCATTCAAAGGTGTCACTATTGACAAAACTGTCAGATTTTAAATTTTTGTTGCAAAGCTTCATCTTCACATATTGGATATTTTCTATTAAAAATAAATAAGTTTGTTATAAACTGTGTGTGTGACAGGAAAGGTTTTTCATTTTGGTTTCAGACTCAGCGTTGCTTTGCCAGAGTTTCATTTCGCGCATGGAAGACACCTCAGTATAAACTACTAAACATGAAGTGTGACGAGAAACAGGTAGGCTATATTTATTAAGAGACTGAACTGGAAAGGAAGCCACACATGAGATCATTTTCTACCTTTCTGCTCATATTTTTATATCCAAGACATTCTATCTGTTTGTTGCTAATTTACACTAAAACTTAACAAACTGACGGTGTCAACTAATCTGCAGTATGATGAGCTTACCTAACAGCACACATTAACAATTGATGCTTGACCCTGCTTTCTGGCAATTCATATTATTTCTACATTGTATCTAAAAAAAACTTGTCCTTTAACAAAACCATCACACAAATCAAATAAACAAAAAACCCGTAGAGTGGTTATTTAATCTCACACTAGCTGTGTTGTTATAAGTAGCAAATGTTTCAGCATGTAAACCTGCATGATTGTCTTGCTGTGTCTAAAGCCTATTGTTGTGCCAGTCTTTAGAATGTCATTTGGTTTCTGGTACTAACCTGCCTTCTTTGCATTAACACTTCTTTTGATGCTTAAGTAATAAATGCTATTTACTAACTCTGCTTGCATGCCAAGTGCATGGATTGATGGAAGTCTGGCTGCACCAGCATGCCATGGATGATATATATATATATACAAAAATATATATATATATATATATCTTAGAAGTAGATAAACATCCAAGTTTTTTACTTAATATTTGCTATAAAGATTCATTTATTGGGTAATTTGTTTTGTTTACATTTAGTGCCTTACAAAACAATTTGAATTCATGCAATGTCTTGTTTGACTTTTAATAATACAACCAATTGATTGATTAGCCCTGGTTCATTTTATTATTGCCTTGAATAGAACCAGTTATATATGGGACATTTCCTGTGTCTACAGAGATCTTGGTGTGTTTTAGTGCTTTCCTTCTAGATTTCCACCAAACATAGGCTATCCAACATTGTCAACCTATGAAATACACTTGATGTTAAATACTAAGCAAATAAATAAATGCCCTTGAAATTTTTGATATTGATTTGAAAATGGAATTTATATAACCTTAATGACAGGAGTAATATCCTGTTTTTGATTTATGATTAACTGTATAAGGAAACTTTCTAAAAGCAGAATAGACTTCCACCATACATACATTTCTCTGCATTTCTTTTGTGGTTTTTGTGTTGCTTCTTTGACAGTCTTCTTTTTTCTATTTCTTTCAGTCTAACAGTACCTAAAAACAGGATCACCAACTAGAGCAACACATCTCACACAATTTTAAGACTAACATTTTCCTCAATATAGGACTAGTATGATATCGATTAAGTTTGACAATATTTATCCCAGAAAATGATGGCTTCTTTTTAAGATCTGTTGTAGTCTTTTTGCACAGTAGTATACTGTGATAAATCCATGTTTTCATGGTTGTTTGTTTTTTATCCTAAGATTCACGCTGCTTAAAGATTGTTTTTTTTGTCACAATGTCTCTTCAGCTCTATTTACTTCTGTTGAAATCTCAAGATAGTCTGAAATGAAAATCAAATCATATTTTAATGTAACCACAATTAAAACCATTTCTTTTTATAAATAAAACTGACTTCAGCATCAAACAAATATTTCGTTAGTGTTTTTTATGTGGTTAAATAGATGTATGCTCGTAATTCGACCCCCTTTAAAACTTATAAAATGACATTTTATGCTAATAGTAAGAAGTGTAGACATTCATTTTTTTAATTTTTATGAAGTTCAGACTTTAAATAACCAGAAAATGTAAGTTTTAGTTCCAAATTCACACTTACGCCTTCAATAAATTACTTAAAGCCTGTGCCCTCAAATGCCCTTAGAGGTTGAATTTGTTGTGGATTTAGGGTACTCTAAATGCTCAACAAATTCAACCCCATTTACCACTTATAAAACTACATTTTATGCAACGGTTAAGAAGTGTAGAAACACACTGTTGAACTTTTTAAGAAGTTCATACTTTAAGCTACATGAAAATATAAGTTTTAGTTCCAATTTCACATTAATACCTTCAATAAATGACTTGAAACATGTGTCCATGGAGGTCGAATTTGTTGAGCATTTAGGGTAATATTGATTTAGTATTGAAAAGAAAAAGACAAACTTGCTGGTGTTTATTGTTTATAAACTCATGCTGTCCACCACATCAACTGAAATACCTTTGAGTATGACGTTTAGCGAAAACAAGAAGTGGCTAGTGCTGGTCAGGTTTAACTTGGTCAGATCCTAGACTCTAAATTCAGATGGACATGTTATCAATCTGAATTGCATGGCATCAGTCTTTGTATACTACTTTGAATTTGAATGTTTCATTTCGGTCTGCTTGGTGTTTTGTGTGATGGTGTATGTGACAAATTTCAAACTAATGTTTAAGAGTGTGGAACATGACAAACAGTTGACACTAGCCCTTTTAGAAAGGAATCCAATAGGTGATATTTAGCAATTTGGATATTGATGGCCTTACAATATCTAAAATGATAAATATCAACTGTCTGGTTTTTTTTTTTTAAGAACTAAGCCGAGACAATAACTTTCGTTCCATTAAGCGATATTTAAGAGATGTTAACATCCAGGACAACAGAACATCTTCAATAGTTTATGGCTCAGCATGGTAACTAAGATTACCATGTAACTGTAAGATTTCTTTGGTGTTTTTTTTTTTTTTTTTTTTTAAATATATGGGTGTTGTGAGGCCGATAATGGTTTCCTTAAACCTCTCGACCAGCACGCTGTCATCTGAGTGAAATAATCCAAAGTGCATATACATTTATGAGTTAAACTACAATAGATCAATGACAACTATACTGGCCAAGACATTTCACCAGACCAGGTATCTCCAATTTTGAAGTGGTGAACTGGCTGTGATTAAGTGTTAGCATTTTCTCACTCATGAAAAAATGGAATTATTAAAATGTACGTATGTAATTGACACCCATCACTGTTGTAAATACTGTCATTACATTACAAATTCGACCCCCTATACAAGTTATAAAACTACATTTTATGCAAAGGGTAAGAAGTGTAGACATGCAATTTTGAAATTTTTATGAAGCCCAGACTTAAATTACCAGAAAATGTAAGTTTTAGTTCCAAATTAACACTAAACATTCAATAAATTAGTTAAAGTTTGTGCCCTTAGAGTTCAAGTTTGTTGAGGATTTAGGGTAGATAGATCATTACTTGATTGGTGAAACGAGGATAGAACTTCCAAAATATAAGATTATTTTCCGGAGGAGACCCATTTTTAATCATTTTTTTTACCTAAATTAATAAATAATATTAATATATGGCTTTGTGAACTCAACCTGTGGCCAATATACAGTATTTAAGATCAAGTGATCTTGGTCATTACACCATTGGTAGAGGAGTGTTACAAGCAAGGGGCTTTTTGGTTAACCTTATTCCTGCTGTGACCAATTAACGATATTTTATTTATAAGAGCACTTTAGCGCAATTAAGGACGACGTATTAAGCATGTGTAGGTTATATGGGACAGCTTCCTCTTCACTAGGCAGGTTACCTGTTTCTGTGACTATCTTGTTATGTCTGTGTTTGTCGTCAATGACTTCCTCTTATTTGGGGCTGGGGTGACCACACATAGCTCAAATTATAATGGTATGACACAAAACCTAAGTGTATATAAGGGAAGTTTCCGGTGGCTGCGGAGTTCGCAGGGTGGTTTTTACAAGGTTTCAGATTAGTAAGTCGTCATATAGGTGAAATACTCTTGAGGTCAACGATAAATATCAAACAAACAAACAAACAAACAAAACCTAAGTGAAACAAAAAACAGTTATAAGGAAAACTACTATCTGATCCTTATACTAACGGTACAAGCTCGTCAATTTTAAACAGGTTTCATAATTTACTATTCAAACTCTGAAAGTATGGCGTAAAACCCAAATCAAATTTTCAAACCTTCTTTAAATGCCCTTCAATAAATATGTGACTAAAACTTCTAGTTAACATTTTGTTTTATATAATTGCTTTTGTATGTTCGCAACCAAAATGTTCTTTATGCAGCTCCCATTTACTATTATGTTATAGCCAGGCTTTTTGTTGCTCCCTCTTAAATTAATCTAGAAATTTGGTTGAAACTGACAATATATCTTTTCCTTAAAACAAGCATCAATGGTTGCCTTTAAAAATTTGAACTCTAGTTTGGATTGCATTTAGGCTTTGGTATGCTTTGTTCAGATGGTGGAAGGGTATATCATCTTGATTTAAGGTTCATCTGGACGGTGTACTTGTCCTGTGGTATCGTTGTCAGTGAAAAAGTTTATTCGGCCATTGGTCAGTCAGACAAGCCCTCCGTGACGGCTCAGTGAAATGGCAGAAAATCTAAAACAAACATACAGGGGTGGCTGGACAGGAGCCTGCTGTCTCAGGGTGATCGCTGAGCTTGGGGCGTCAGGAAGCTGATTTGTTGTGGTGTCATGTTTTTCGTTCTGTATGTATTGTGGTGTCTGTCTTCTGTGTTTTCATCATTTTCTTGGGTGGTTTACTAACTTACTTTTAGTGCGACGTTAAATCTCAAACAAACATAAAACGAAACAAATAATAATTAAATATTGTGGGTGTGTAGTATACTGTAAGTATAATGTAGATCTAAAGCAGCATTTCCTATATGTGTTTCCGTTATACATGTAGCAACCGATTTTTAAAAGTTGATTTACATGCATATTGTCAATTAGCAACACTTTTTCTTGTTATGATTTTGAAATAGCTGAGGATGGCTGACTTGCCTTTTGCCATGCTCTGTCACCGCAACATGAAAGGTCGTCCTAATTATGTTCAGCGCGGAAGAAAGTAGTAGAATAATAACTTTTGCCTTAGACTTTTTAGAGCTTGAAATCGATTTTTCAATGAAGTTTTGCACTATTTATACAACAAATTTCTGTGCCATAACACTCCTAATGATGGCTGTTTAAATCAATAAAATACGGAGTGAAATTTCTGAAGTTTTTTTCAAGACTTTTTGCGATTAACCCTACTGATGTACTAAATAAAACTTATCAGTGAAACTTGTTGATAATAATTTAAACACTGTTGTTGTTAGGGATCTGCAGAGAAAGCTCCACTGTTAGGTCAGGATGGGCATGATATGTGCCATGGTGGTATGTTCAGGTCATTCCAGAAGGAACACGGCAAAGTTTACGACACACTTGAAGGTAACTTCTTTTCTTTCAGATATGTCATTACCACATTCAACATACAGTCTTTACATATTCTTTATCTCTCCCAATTGGATTTAACTGGGACTTCATTAGTGTGGTAAAATCTTTTCCCCATTGATGCCTTATTCTTTTGAGTGATACACATTACTTAAACAGATAGTATTTTGCCTCTTTGTGACAGTCAGCCGGCTGGCCAGAGATTCTCTTGTCTCCGGCTCTCTTTAAGGGGCATCGAAAACCAATTATTTTGGCGTCCTGTATTGTTAATGTCTAGTGTTGTCTGTGTTTGTTGCCAGTCACAAGAGGTTTCCTTCACCCGTTAAGATGGCACTCCACTATGTTAAACAAATAATATTAGACACGACATAAAATCTCTATCAAATAAACTTTATCATTAAATGTTGATTTTTAAAAATGTTTACAGAGGAGAAGAAACGGTTTGGAATTTTCTGTGAGAATATGAAGAAAGCAGCAGAATACCAGTCCAAGGATGCAGGCACAGCCAGATATGGAGCCACTAAATTTGCCGATCTTACTGGTATGTTTCTTGTGAAATCTTACACTGTATAAACCACCATTACCTACACTCGCTCACAACTCGAGCTTGTCACTCAGTTTTTGGTAATAAACAGCTGTTTTGACCTTGTATCCATTGTGATCTCTGTGGCACTGCCAGTGTGGTTTGGTGGTTTTGAGCAAAGACGTAAAGCAGATGTTCTTCACCCATTAGGCCAACATGCCTTCATTCAGTGAAACAAAAAGTATAAAATACAGGTATAGGCTTAATCATCCATATAGACAAAGCAAACAAAGAAATCAAGTAATAAACACAAAATCTATAAATACTCTTAAATAGGAAACTACAATCTGTATAATATTTGTTTCACCAGCTGGCATCAATACTTTCTAAATAACCGGTTTTATCTTTTTGTTCGATTCTGTCCTTGATCACAGCTACATCTAAACATTACATACATGTATACTTTATACAAAATGAAGTAAAACTAAACACTGAAATGTTTTACATAAATAAATAATACATTTTTATCGGAATTCCATTTAAACAAAAGTCTGTGTTCATGTTTTAGAGGAGGAGTTTAAAGCGTATCGGAGCAAACCCTGGGACTTGTCTCCAATGGTCGATATGAAACGTGCTAGCCTGATTCATGGTTCATTCCCTTCATCCTTTGACTGGAGAGACCACGGTGCTGTCACCCCTGTCAAAAATCAGGTAGCTTTAGTGGATATTTGTTATCTACTTTTCAGACATAACAGTGTGTATTTTAAGCTAATGTTTTACTTTGGTATCAGGAAAGCAACAAGCTGGTTTGGTGGAAGCTTTCTGAGTTAAGTAATGTAGTGTTTTCACATCCTCTGTTGTATTTTATTTGTCATTGTCATTAAAGCTGGTTTCCTTTACCTGTTAGGCTGGCATGCCATCCTAAAGTATGACGTAGAAACCCAATCAATTAATCTAAAGTATTGGTTCACTAATTCAGATATTTCTTTATGGAGTAGACCTTTGATGAATAGAATAAATATATGTAAATAAATAAAGTATAAAAGCAAAGGCATTCTATAGGGCCTACTTTATAGCAATTGTTATTTATCATGTGATAGCCTTTCTTGTTAGGAGTATTTCACCGTTCATTTAAAGTATACAAATCAAATTATAAAAGCCTATAAAGCAGAATTTTTTGAAAATACATTTTATATTATAGGGTTCATGTGGTTCCTGCTGGGCATTTTCTACCACTGGTAACATTGAAGGTATCTGGCATAACAAGAAAGGCCGTCTTGTATCTCTTTCTGAACAAGGTAAATCATTTAAGCTTGGTTACTTTCAATATGTTTGTCATAGCGTTAATGTTGAATTAGAGATCGCAGCTTTCTCTTGTTTAGGAGATCATTGAAGATTATGAAGTCTTAAATTGTGCTCCAATAAGTTAAGCTTAAAAAATGAATTATAAATATGTGCCTACCACTCTACCATGTACATGTAACATTTCACACAAACTGGCTATATTTATTTCAGAATTGGTTGACTGTGACAAATTAGACCAGGGGTGTGAAGGTGGACTACCGGCTAATGCCTATAAGCAAATCATTAAACTTGGTAAGTGTTACATTTTTACACTCAAAATTTTAGAGATTACATCCTAATGTTGTATGAAATAGAAGACATTTTCCTAATTCTAAATTCAAAATTCATACAATTTCAAACTAGGAAAATTCTGACCAGCACAACATAATTCGTAATGTGTCCTCTTTTTGTTGCACAGCATTAAACATAACTTTATGCAACATCAAACTTGAAAGTGATGCCTTTGACGGAGAATAAATTAAAAATGTAATATAAAAAATAGTATTGAGCAACACAAGAGTGTGGGAAATTCTGGTATTTCTCAAACATGAATGCCAAATCTTGTCTTGAATCAGGTGGCATGGAGACTGAAACAGAGTACAAGTACACAGGACGTGACGGAAAGTGCGACTTCATCAAATCAGATGTACGGGTGTATATCAACAGTTCTATTGCCATTTCCAGTAACGAGGATCGTAAGTATAAACTTTTGGTGGGTGGTCGGACGAAGGGTTTATGTATGATATGAGTAATCTCGGCCACATCATGGTTAAATAAATAGTACAGAAAATCAGTCTGATGGCTCAGTTATGAATTGAACACATGTTCAAGGCTTTTAATGAACTTGTATATGTATATACTGTCAACTAGAAGATTTCCAAAGACTGTTCTTTCAAGAGTCGTTTTAATGAAGGAAAGTTTCAAACTTCCATTCGCTTAGGATACCAAGGGCTTCTTTTATATGGTTTCATGGGTTTTCCAATTGCACTGCAATGCAAAGTTACCATACAAGTTCAGTGCTCTGTGATATGAAGTGGAATACCAATCAGTTGAACAAAGTGAATCCTTGTTGACCATTATCAAATATGTGTACCATAAATAGTGGCAGACGGAAAATGTGTTCTCTGAAACCTGGTGGTCATAGTTTTATCCTCAGCTGAAATGAAACTAGGGTCATTTCAAAAGTGATTGTATCTTGCCTTGTGGTGATCAGCATTTAATGTTTAATCAAAGAATTCTTGGTCCTTGGTATGAATAATGTTTAGTAAAAAGTTTAGTACAACAAGTTACTGATATGGATGTTGAGATATCCAAGTATAGCTTTATGAGTTAAAAGTCTTTCATTACCAGTGATCGATTATTCCTGAGAAAGCAATTTATTTCACGTTATTATCTCAAACTTGCCAGGTTTTGGGTTTGCTGCCGAAATGAGTACTGTCAAAATCTTTGTATTTCAGAAATGGCTGCTTGGTTGTCTCAAAATGGCCCCATCTCTATTGGCATCAATGCCTTTGCTATGCAGGTAAGTGGTTTGGTTAACATGGTAGCATTATAATACATTACCTTCTCTGCTAATGGCCCTCTGGCTAAGGAAAGTATGTTTCCAGATTATATTCATACTGTCATACTTAGCACTGGAGGAACATTATCTTTCCAGTGGTGAGACATTAAAGTGACTACACAATTTATTGTTGTGTTAAGGGTCACTGTCTACTGTTGGAATACAGCGCTGTAGGTGAAATACTCTTTAGCACGTCGTTAAACACCAATCAGTTAATCAATCAATCTAATGAGCATCAGGAAATTAAGAGGGATTTCCATAACCCATTGGTCCTGTCTGGAGTATCAACATATGACAGAAATAACCTTAACTTTAGCATATAACCCAAACAATTATGGCCTGGTTGAAGAAAGAAATAGGACCACAAAGACATCATTATGTGTGTTTATCAGACAAAATTCAAATTGTCTGTTATCTATTGCCATTACATGTACAACCTGATAAGAAAAGGTGTTTAATAACTGGGCAAACAAATGCATCTTTATGAGTAAGCCTCCTGCCCAGAATACACGCAGATTAAGACTCACAATAAGCAACATTGAAATTTCCTGTATCAGTTAAATGTTAAAACCAATTAAAACAGGACACAAAGGTGCGTAACATCGCTTCAAATAGTAGAGTGTTGTCTCATCTAGTGTGAATTAGCCTTCAATGCACTGGCAGATCCAATATTGTAGTGTCATGTTTTACTCCCTCTCCAGGCTCAATACCTGCTGTGACTGTGCCCTTGTTGGGGTCAACTGGTTTCTTTCAGCCTTTCAGGTCAAATTAGTGAAATATTGCTCAGTATTCTGTAAAACTCAGTTTAAACCCAAACCAATGTTCTTTATAATTATAAAACAACAAAAACATATAAGTCGTTACAATTCTTTCTCTATTTTGTTTCAGTTTTACATGGGCGGTATTTCTCACCCGTGGAAGATATTTTGCAACCCATCCAAACTTGATCATGGAGTTCTCATTGTTGGCTATGGCAAGCGTAAGTGCAGACATGCTATTATTTGTGTTCCTAACTCTGTTCTATATGAATTATTTTTTCCCCCTTAAATTAAGTGTAGCGATTTACATTCTTAGTGTATGTATATAAACTATATAGATAAGCCGCACTAGTCTTTACACATAAGACAAACACACACACAAACAAGGTAGCACTTATAGACTAGTAAATTGTATTACATTCAAAAACATACATGAGCTCTCACATATAAATCTGCTTTATCAAATGTGAAGGGAAAGATATATACACTGACTTATATAGACTAAAATTTCAAATGTAGATAAATCTATAATGAGTGATGTTCCTTGAATTGTAGAAGCCCAAACCTTGTGGTCAGACGGAAGATGATTGCCTTAAAATAGTTTTAATGTTTGTGTTACATTAAATGCCACTTTTGCGGCTTCTCTGATTCTAAGCGTTAAAGTTTAAGTTTCACAGACTTCTATGATCTATCCATTTTATGATATCGCTAGTTTGACAATTGTGAAAGGTCTTTTTTTTGGTTTGTCTTTTATCAAAATACGAGATTAAGGACTTGTTCTTTTGTCTAATTTTTCAGAGGGCAGCAAACCGTTTTGGATCATTAAGAACAGTTGGGGGCCAAGCTGGGGAGAAAAGGTAAGTAAACTGTCAACGTGTTTTTATCTGTGTTTATCTGGGTATAAGGTGTCCAAAACATTTGTCTCTGAATATGTTACTCCCCTTTGATGAAGCCTTCCGTTGATCCCTTTGTCTTTTTCATTTTTTCAAAAAGTGCTTGTGTTAACCGCCGAAGGAGATTGCTATTTTATTTGTTTTCATGAAATATGACCTAAATGTAACTACTTCCATGACATTCTTGACATTATGAATTACCCCATATTAACCCATATAAATCAGCTTGACTTAAACGTTATATTTGACTTTTTTTTATCAATGTATCTTTCACAATGTTGCCCTCTTTGCTGACAATTCTCAGTGCTTTTAAGGACATTGTTCTCATAAAGGGTTAGTGATATACCCCTGAAATATGACTAAGTTCTGAGCAAATATATAAATAGCTACTGTTTAATCTGTTTATTTATTTTTTGTTTGTAGGGTTACTATTACGTGTACCGTGGGTCTGGAGTATGTGGTTTGAACACAGCCTGTACCTCCGCAGTTATTGACAATTAATCTACAAGTGGGAGCTCAAGAAATTTTTCTTTTGATGAAACTCTTTCTTATGAACATGGTCACTTATTAAATAATGGCCTCCAAACATATATGTATTACTTTTTATTTAACACATTAAAAGTGTTGCGTCTAAAAAAACTTTTTTTAACAAGCTTTTTAACAGTTTGATGATATGATGATGACAAAAACATTGTAATTATTTAATTTCAGTAATCTTTGGTGATTAATTTAATCAATTTATAATCACTTGCCTTAAACAGATGTTGCAAAAAACAATCCAATTAAGTTTGACCAGCTCTTGCAGTAAACCACTGAAGACTTTGTTACATGTAAAAATTTATTGTGATAAGAACTTTTAGATTGTTTGTGATGAATATATATATCAATATATTTTTTCTTTTTCAATTATTTTGACGTTTGCATCTGCACCGACTGTATCTGACTGCCTTGAATATCTGTCTAGACTTATAAACATACTTTATGTGACTTCAGTAAATTTACTGTTCACCAGTGGGTTATGCTGAAAGTTAATTTTGGAACACTTGTTTTTAATGTAAATGTTAACTACTGGAAAAACAGGCAATAGTGGTGCATGGGAATTTGTTTAGCGTTTATCCTTCTTTAGTTTTAATACCAGGTACATATATCTAGGTCTGAGAATTTATCTAGAATATGAGATTATTTATCGGCTTTAATTTGTTGATATCCCTGTGCCAGTGTGGTTACTCTATATAAAAATATATATATGAAGATGATTTAATTTTATTATTTCAATCCTTAGTAATTATCTTAAACATTCCAGTTTTTTTAGATGAAAAAAGTACAAAACTTATATATTAATACATAACAAAATATGTTATGTTCAATTTCCTTAATTCAATTATTGAAAAGTAAAAAAACGATTGTAAAGCTGTAATTAGAAAAATGATTTAAATGTTATTGTTTTGTACATTTCCAAGTTGCAAGAGTTCTGTTTAATATTGTGTAATAACTTAGATCTGAATAGAAGTGTTTTTTTCCCATATTTACAAATAATGTTTAATTCTCATTTCTACACATTTTTCATCTGTATTAAAGTTAGCAGTGGGTTGAGTGTGAGCTTTCTGTGCCATGGTGTTCTCAAGGCTATAAAGGGAATAATGAATACAATTTGTTTGTGGTGTCTTGTAAATGTGATGTCTTGTTTGTTGTAAATGTTAAGGGTGGTTATCCTTCACCTTTAGGGCTGACATGCTGTCAAACGAGTGAAGTAACCTTAAGTACGGCTTAAAAACCGAATCATTGTTAGTTCTGTTGATGTCTGCACATTTTGTAACTCGTGTACGCTTATTTTTTTTTTTATAATAAAATAAATCTGAAACATACATTGGCAGATAATTTGTTTGTTTATTTAAAGGTTAGAGCTACCTTCTTGAAAAGATTCAGGAGTGTGGGAGAAACGACCAATTCATTAAAGGTACTATACCGCAGAATTTGCAGCCAAAAATCAAGTGAAACGAAATAAACCAGGTTTTCTATATTTTTCTAGTATGGCCCAAAGTATAAGCTTTCAGAAAATATCAATCTCGAAAATGTGCCATATACCGTATTAAAATAATAATAAACTTTGCGACCCGCATTTTTTATGTCCACTACCTATAATATTTTTTACGTTTTATGTCACCTTCCAAATGTTCTTTAGCTCTTATATATTAATTTAAATGGGATAGAACAAGTCTATTAGACTTTACTCCCGCCTTTCTGTTACATACTATTCAATAACTTGTATTTATCATTATCTGGTGAATAAAAAATACAATAGATTTTACAAACTTTATTATTATTTTAATATGGTATATCCCACATTCTCGAGGTTGATATTTACTATAGACAAATATAGAAAACCCAGTTTAATTCGTTTGTTGATTTTTGGCTGAAATTCTGCGGTATAGTACCTTTAACATTCAGACATGACAAATAAGTGAGGTCTGTTTTCTTTAAATTCTGCGACTATTTCAATTAAATGCCTTAAAACCACCAGGTAAAAGACAAAGGAAATTGAACAATTGAATAAACAGTGAGCTCACTCTGCTAAGCAGTGAGTACCAATAATAATAAAAAAAATATATATTATTTAAAGTTTTATTTGACTGAGGATTGAACAAGAGCTCAAGTAAGTCGAAACATATGCCTGGACAAAATGTTTTTCAGTTAATGGCTGGAAATCAAATTTATTCTTAGCCACCAGACATCGTGCCACATGGAATACCTTTACCAATACGTTAATGTAAGAATCTATGGGTTATCAAGTTAACAGCCAGGCGTATAAACATGTGGGATTCCCACAAAACACACCAATAGTAAGAAAGACCATCATACATGTAGCCTAGAACAAGTTTCAAGATTTTCCAGCAATCATTGAGTTTCTCATACCAATCACATTCCCCAAACACTTAACGGTGAATACAAACTTTGAATTTTTTTATTAATTTCTAAATTTGCAAGTAGCTGTTTGATATGTTCCACGTTTAGTCTTGCATGTGAGTAAGTATATGTAAGCCAAAAATATTACAGGTATAAAGCTGTGAGAATTTCAAAGTTGTTCACCATCTATCTATGTGACCATTATCTGTAATTAAACTTCTGGATTATGTTGTTCATATGAACAACAAAGTTCACATGTATAGTGAGTTCGATTACGTCAAAGTCTGAACATTCCAGACACCAATACTGACTTCTTGGTCCATTCACAATATTTAGTGTTACAAAAACACTTGATCTATAGCCTAAAATATATTTCAGCTTCTTTAAACCATCATCAATTCAACCAATTATACTTATGTTATATGACAAAATAAAACGGATACATCTCAAATACCAACAGGCATACCATGCCTGGAGTTTCTTTTATAGTTTATACAAAAACCACGCTAAATAAAAATAAATTATGTGGGTCTGTCCCTTAACTTTTTGTACATCAAGCATTTGCAGAAAACAGGATGAGGCATATTGTTACTTGGCTATAGAAAGTTAGATTTAAAAGGCTCCTTCTTGAACATGCAGTCGTCAAAGCTCCAGAGCTGATAATCATGCTTACACCATTTGGTCATTTCTGAACGGTCCCAGATAAGTATATTGTTTCAAAATAAATATATCTCAAAGACTACTTCATGTAAGCATTATTTAATTACGACTTCGTCACAACCAACAGCAAATAATAATAAAATTATTCTTTAGAAAATCTCTTTATATACTTACACGTAGGACTTATAGACTTTAAAACATCCGTCAGTAACCATGGTAACACAGTAAACATGCAAAATATTGTTTTAAAATTCATGAACTTAATTTCCCCTTATAAGATACATTTGCACTGAAAGAGCTGTGGCATTTTGGCAACAAAACAAAACCCAACCCAAAATATAAATAAAAATAAACTTAACAATAGCTGTGAAAATATTCGACAATTAAAAAAATATTGCATTTTAATATGTTACGAAATATAAAGCTTAAATGATATGTAAATATATAAATGCAATAAGTATACCCAGTTAGCCATTTATCATAGATTCTGCGACATATGCTGTAAAATCAAAAAGATGTCCAACAATTAAAGCCATTTTTATATAATTACATTTCCACGTAAATGAGTTAAAGCATGGATGATATGTAAATAAATGTAGACAAACAAAATAATTGCAACAATTTAAACCATTTTTCTAGATACAATTGCATGTTAATTGTTAAATTATGTAAATATGTAATTGCAAAGGCCATTACACATTACACTTAAATTTAAAAAGCTCAACAAAATATTTAAATTTATAAAGAACACCATCATTTCTCCACTGGAAAATAAATAAATGCATTGAATTATCAGAAGCATAGAATTGGCGCCCTACTAAAATATTTACAATGTACTGTTTACAAAGGTAGAGAAAATAAAATGAACTCTCAGGGACCCTTTATACATGTAGATATAAAACAGAACACATAGAATCAAACATATACATACACTATTGTAGTTATCTGGGATCATTTAGCAGAACAGTGAAAATATACACTGATATTTTATCTTCCTGGAATGGTTGATTGTAAGTTTTTTAAATCAATTGGTGCAATTATTTTCGCCATGAAAAGTATTAATGTAACAAATAAATATAATATTCATGCCAAGTTTTAACAATTACCGTAAGAATGTTATCCTGACAGAAATGAAATCTGATAAAAACTAAAGTATGGGTTTACTTTGGAATGCTTCTGGTCATGGAATATGGTCTGAATGCACCCAGGATTGGGTAATTCTCAGTAGCTATAAAACTTTGAATTACACACTTTTCTGCAGTGCTGTTCTGTATCATTATAAACAGATAAAGGCTAGACTAATGATAAATTAACTCTGCATCTAGGTTCTGAGCTGAGTACAGAAATCGATCTCAACTTTGTGGAACTTACAGTTAAGGGTACAGATTCTAGAATAGACTTAGTGAAGCCCAGATTCTCCCCTTGAAAACTTTTTTATAACCTCAGCCTTTGTTTGGTAAAACCCCAGCAAGAATGCAGGATAAGAAAAACACATCAGAGACATTTTTTTGAAACCTTCAATGAAATATTAATCTGAATTATTATGATTAGCCATTAAAACAAACAAACCATCACATTTAACTGCTAATCTACTGGTTTAATGACAATCTGCAGAATAAGACAGTCATCAACAACGATACAGCTGTTTGGAGATGTGAGGTCAACAACGGAAATCTTCTTATCCATTTCAGTGTCCATTGTGTATCGAGTTTTAGAGAAATTCTTCTTGCCGCTAACAGAGTGTATTAATTTGTCCCTTCCCACCACAGACAACCAGTATTCAATTGGGCGTGGTTGATCCAGAATAAGATTAGAACATAACGACACACGAAAATCTTCAGCTGTTGAGGAGAAGCCTTTAGGGTGGACTTTAAGCTCCCATTCCCAGGTCTGTGCAGGGAATGTTGATGCCCGTGTGGAAAATCTTAAGCTTACTTCAGTGCCTTTCTGTATCTCAGAAAAGTTAGTTATAACTAGACGTTTGTCCCAGCGGAGATCTGTGTACTTTCTCATCAAAAAGCACGGAGAGTTAAACTCCTTCACGCACACCCGGCTCACGAGAGGGAGAGCGTGATACTTGTACGCCATAAGTAAGTAGGGCTGGAAAACATCGGGGAATTGTTGGGCCAAAGAACTGCCCTCAATGGCACACACCTGGTCTGGAGTGAACATCGGGAAGCGGATGTGGCCTAAGAGCTCTTTGAGAAGAGCCTGTTGCTGAAGTGTCCTGACTGGATGGCTTGACGAGTGAATCCACTTGAGGACAGCCTTCCACAGCTCGTACTCATTCTTCACCATCAAGTCAGAGCTATGGAGAATCTCAATGAGCTGATCTTTATCCAGATTCACCCATTCCTGGTCCCACTCTGCTGATAACATGATATCGTCCATCTTTTCTGAGAGGGCCCGGACCGAAGATGCGACCAGTTTCTGATGACATGTGCCTTTGGTGGCATACTGGAACCATGTGTGGAAGACATCCTTAAGCTGGAGTTTAGGAATGATGTAAGTGCATGCAAAGTTTATACAAACTAATCTTAGATCTTCTACGTTGTATTTGTCAGCCAAGATCAGAACGGGTAAGGTATTATCTGTGTTGAGGTTAATATGACAGCTGTATAGATATCTAAGGAATCGTGGAAATACTTCACCACAAGCAGGCTCTTCAAATAATTCCAGCTCCTGTCGAATAAAGAAAAAGGAACAAAAAGGAATGGCAAGGTTGTTTGTTTGTTTGTTTGTTTGAGTGTTTCAAGCCATGTTCAAGGAAATCTTTTCCTTTTTCTTATATGACGAAAATACTACTAATTTATTGATGTTTTTCAAAGGGTGTTTCTATGACAGCTCGTACACCCTGAGCAGCAGGTGTGACGGATAATAATAACAATGTTAAATATTACATAACTACATTTTTTGTACTAAATTAATGCCGCAGAGCTCATATGGGAAACTGAATGATTGGTTGGGGTTTTATGCAGTACTTAAGGTTATTTCACTCATTTGCCGGTGTGACAGCCCAAGGGGCAAAGGAAACCACCTTTGACACGGGCTGCAGACAAGGACAGGACTCAAAACTAATAACATGTAAATACCAAAAAAAAAGGAAAAGTAAAATTTATCTATCATTTTGGCATAATCTAATGAGGCTATTTACCGAAGTCATCAAAACAAAATTCTCTCACCTTTTTGGTTGGGTCTGACCAATCTACAGACAGCATTCTCTCAAACACATCACTAGATCGTACCAGGACAAGTTTGTGACCAAAGAATCGAGAAGTTCCAACTTTAAGAATAATGTCACTAAGTTTAGCAGTGTTGAAAAACTTGGCCATATTTCCCAGCGCTTGACGTTCATCGCCATAGCAGTCAATACCCTCGGGAGTCGAGGGCGAGGCAGATGGGGGCGGGGGCGGCGTGGGTACTGATACTGTGGAAGATAAAGTTTCTCTCTCTGCATGAGCTAAGGGAGCTACAACATGAACGCCATGTGGGTGTTGTTGTTGGGCTTGATTTTGAAAGCCATCCAAACCAAACAACAGTGCATCAGGTGGAATGTTGGCCATGTTATGTGTTGACCTGAAACAACAAAAATATATACACATATATGAATTTAATATATATGTTATTGGCATTGTATTGGAATCTTTGGATAAGGGTGACCAGACGTCCCTGCTTTCTGGGGTGTCCTGTTTTCTGGGGTGTCCAGTCCCCTGCCTATTTGTCCCCTGAAATTTCCCCATTTTTTCTTCCCAGAAATGGAATGTATGTATTTTTTATTGTTGAGAGGTAAAAATTAACACTTCAAAACTTGAAACATGCACAGATGTGCCAGTCAAGACCTACATAACAGTATACATGTAGTGTCAGCTGGAAAAGTAGGTTTGTTTGAGGTTTTAGTCGTACTCAAGGCTATTTCACTTATATGACGGCATATCAGCCCAATCGGTGAAAGAAACCACCGTAAATGACGCTGGAAACATGCAAGACAGGACAAAATATTGACATACCACAAACAAAGCAGGACACCACAATAAATAGGCATCCTGTTCCCCTTAGCTCCGAGAGCAAAAGGGCACAGGAGGCTCCCACCCATTACCCCTGGAAAAGTAGGAAATTGTAGTTCATTCATATAGCAGCACTCTATCAGTACTGTGTCAGAAAATGAACATAAATGCATTAGAGCTAAATTGTTTCCCTTGTTTTTACTGCAATTACAGGGGAAGAAAACAAAACCCAAATCAACAAACAATATAATGTAATGTAAGTAAAATTACCTTCAAGGATAAGGTGACCACATTTCTAAAATGAAAACTAAAGTGGGGACATTTGTTGTTTGGCGAATGTACATTAATATCCTCAAAATATCCACTTTTGTAATCCTTAAGGATTTTGAGGATATACTACATGTGCAACTGCCAAACAACAAATGTCCATACTTTTCATTTTAGGAATATGCCTTAATTTATCCGTGAAGGTCATTTTACCTACATTATATTGTTTGTTGATTTGGGTTTTGTTAAAGTTATTTTTAATTCTATAACAGCAAGCCAGCCCAATGGATGAAGGAAACCGCCCTTGGTTACACTTCTTTAAGATTAGTACATTTGTGTATCAATACCAGATAGAGCAGCAAGAAACACACAATAGTGTTGTTTTGTTTCATAACAACCCATACAGATTGTGAATGTGGATTTTTTCCTCTCTATAACGGGGGTTTAAGCCATACTTAAGGTTATTTTGCTCCCATGACGGCGGCATGCCAGCCCAATGGGTGAAGGAAAACACCCTAAATAATGCTGGCATCACAGAAGACACCACGCTACATTTACAGGACAAAAACAGGACACCACCGCGAATGTCAACGAGTCACTCACCCAACCACCCACGTAACCTGTTGTATGCTATGACCAAATTAATTGAGCATGGATGATATTTTCACTTGTGAAATAACACACAATATCACTGTGCTTTACAGGTGACAATACAGGGGTTGTACATGTAGTAGTCTCGATAATAGTTTATTCATTGTTTACTGAAGGTAGTTCTCTTTAAGTCAACAGATGAAGTACACAGCTTACTTAGAGTTACTGTACTTGTTACTACATGTCCTTTTTTCACTAATCGAAATGATTTCATCAATAGATATTATACTGCGTGTAATGCAAACCTACTTAAATTATCTGACCTGTTACAAGAAATATACAACCCTCAAATGCTGAAACACTGTAAATTCATTAATATAATTCTAGATCATTTTACTCCAAAGCAAAACCTCATGTTGTAATGCCATGTATATTATATTATTATTTTCTGTAACCTCATATCTCTCAGATGTAAACTGTTCAATAAAGTTCAAGTTCAAGTAATCTTGGGGTACATGTACAACTACCAAGCATTTGTTGATTGGGTCTTACCCTCAAATCAGGAAGTGAGTGCCAGCTGGATTATGTCAATGGGTTAATTAGGGAACCATTAACTTTAATAGTAACAGGTAAATACAAGGTGTAAGCTTACACGAAAGATAAGTTTGTTTGTCTGTTTGATTGGGGTTTTAGGCCTAACTCAAGGTTTTTTCACTTATATGACAGCATGCCAGTTGCCAGCCCAATCTGTGAACTTTGTGAAGGAAACCACTGTTAATGACACTGGCAACATGCAAGACAGGACAAAACATTTACATAACAGGACACCACAACAAATCGTCATCCTGTGCCCCGTAGCTCAGAGAGCACCATGGACGCACCCACCCATTCCCCCGCACAGGGCTCCCAAACAATTTAGTTTCCTGATGCCCTTTATAAACATAAAAAGAGTACCAGACACAGACCCCTTTAGCTATATATGAACTTGACCATGGATGCATGTCTTTGAACTGTCATGACTATATTCAGAAGTTAACCATGGGATCCCTATGATTAGTGTTTTACATTGTACTCATAAGCCCTAGAAAAACTTTTTCTAACTTGTAACAATAGCGGCCGCGTGTACTTGCATGAAGAGACCAATCAGTGGCACAAATCCCTCGTATACGTTGTTGGTACACGATCCCCAATGCATTGTAAACAATGATCAAAATTGGTGGGGTCTGATTTTCATTGAGGATATCTTTCTCCGAGATTAGCATGAATTTGGAGCTGAATTAACTTGTGATTAATAAAACAGAACCTATTATAACATATCTGATGGCAGGTAGCTAGGAAGAAGCCCGTCTGGTCATTTTTCTTGGGTCAACTAGACAATAACAGGGTGACAAGCCATCAGATCATGATATATAATATTAAGATCTGATTTATTAGGCTTACTAGGGATGAGCTATTAACACCCATGTCGCGTGATCAAATGTAACCAAATCTCATCCAGGGTCCTTCAATGTCTGCTCATACATTTTCAGACTTGCACATTCTTTCTAGTTTTTTGCTTTCGTGCAAATGTTCCCTTTCGTACCGTACATGCGCTTGTCACGTATCTTGCCATGTTCAATTGTTTGCACAGATAAACTCCCTGCAGAGAAGTATTTATCAGTAGTTTATGTTTGCCAAGATCCTAACTGTCATCAAGGAGTCTATTTTTAGGTCACCAGATCCGTGCACTCAAATGAAACTTCCACAACCCTTTTTTATATACATGTATGTGAGCTGATAAATGATTGAATATTGTGAAATGCTTCTAAAATACCCATTGGGCTCTTTGTACATTTTTAACAAACACCTTAACAATCTAAAAAAAACTTTGAAATAAGTGACACAAGAAACAAAATTAGTGGCCATCCAGTTGTGAAAGGAGTGGGTCTACTTTCTAAGTCAAATTTCAGAACATACTTGGATTTTTGTTGTCCTTGTGTTTTAAATATAAGTAAAATGGTGAGGGAACATTTTTGTTTGTACAAATTATATCCAGAAGTGAAAACGTTTAAATAGAGTTGAAATAATATCTGCTTACGTAGAGTAGAAATATTTTAACATGAGTAGAAATTCTACTTTGGTGGAAATTATTAATACTGAGGTGAAAAACATTTCGAGTTGAAATGATATCAACTTAATTAGTAATATTTTAACTTGATCTAGAGAATATATCTACCGAGGTGAAAATATTTCTACTTAAGTAGAATTTAAAAAAAAAAAAAATAGTAAAAAATAATAATAATCATGTCACTTAAATTATAAACCATCGTATATGGGAGCCTTTTCCAGGTCAATTTTATTCCCTCATGCGCGTTATGTGTTCATTTATGGACATTTATGGAGTTGACAAAAGCCATATGGGCGGACCTCATACCTTGGCTATTCACCGTCAGGAAAATTTATAAAATAAAATAAAATAAAATAAAAATAAATTAAAAATAAAAAAAAGTCTAAGCCAGTCGGACTATGGTTTAATGTGATGCATGCCCAAACTCGTTGGAATCAAAGTACCCAAAGCCATGCTTCGGAAACATGTTCGATCGGTGTTGCATATAGTCCGGGGAGCTCAGACAATAGTTTACTCAGACTATGTTGTATATGGAGTGAGTGCAGGGAATATAGTAAATATTTACAGGGTGATGCAAGATATATAGCTGCAGAGACAGGTAGCCCTTGTTTGATAATGTGGAGACAGAAGATACTGAACAGTTACTATATGATTCTACTATTTGATCAGTCAGCACTCAGCAGTAGCCCAGTAAACAGGACCTGGTAATGATAGCAACCAGCATTACCAGGTCCTTTTTACTGGTCTAGATCAGTTGTAGTTATATATGGATTACGCAGTAGACAAATAACGATACAGAACTCTGTATCTGGATTAGTTCCAGAAGTAACTCTCCTATGACAGCTCTGGATCAGCTGATGATGTACCCACAACAATGGCATTACAACAACGACAGTTACGAAGTGGTTGACTTTGTAATATTTTCGAATGCAAAATATTTCATGTGCTAAACCACATTTGTAAATGAATATTAGTCACACAAGAAGGCACCTACTTGCAACTTGTGTTTCTTTGACCAGCGACAGTGTTGCTTGTTTTCCAGTCCAAGTTTTAGGAGATCGACCAAACGTCAAATCCTGGGAAGAGCGATAACTCTGACAAGAAAAGATTCTTGAGGATGTTCGTCGGAGACAAAGCTGCAACCATTTCTGTAACCTTGGTTATGTTCAATAGTAATTGATGTACGTTTGTTGGACGCAGAGATACGTTAATTCAATTTGCCCCCCTCTTCCCCCCTATATATACCTATACTTGAGACAGTATTTTCAGGCAGCTTGAAACAACAAATATGCCCCCGGTAACATTCAACTTTCTGTATTGACATCGATAATACAACAGAATTGATAAAACCAGTGCACTTTGTCGTTCCACCCACCACTATGTCATATAACCTGGATTCCGAAAGTGAAAATAAGTAGTTCGACCAGATACATCCGTTCCTCTTCATTGTTTTATAAAATAAATTTGTATCTTATGTTTTAGCTTAAGAACCTTAGTTTCATTGTCTAAAGCTCAGTTAAATGGCCAAGAAGGTTTTTATGTTTTTAAAACTAGAAGATGTTAAGGGATGATTAAATTTGGCATAGGATGTAGTTTACATCTGTTGTTATTCAGTTAGAAAGTATCTCAGGGCTTTTTTCACTTCCTATTAAGCCAAATATAATTTAGTAGGGGCCAACTGTTCAGGGACGTACTCAAAGGTTAAGGTTAATTCACTCATATGATGTCATGCCGGCCCAATGTGTGAAGGAAACCACCGTCAACATCACTGACAACAAACAATGACAAAACAGAACGCAGTGAAACTCCGGCTTCCCGATCCACCTTAGCTCAGAGAACCCCAGCCACAGACATGACAGAAAGCTAACGTCAACCACCCACCCCCAATCATGAAACAGTTTTAACCTTCTTTCAGTACACAACCTTTGGCCTTGTATGAGGGACTGTTGGAGGCCAAAGTCAATTACAATATACCTGATGACACAATAATACCTCCAGAACAGAGTGCTGTCATGATAGTAATGGAAAGCTACAAAATAGCACTTTTCATAAAATTAGGGATCTTCTATCAAAGCAATTTTGGACTTAACCCAAAAACAACCATAAAAACTAGTTTGTTTGAACCATATTGCTGAATTACTTTTAACCAAAAATAGAATAAATTTATTGACTTCATTAATTTATTCAAACTATATCTGCAGTGAAAATGTGCCTAGTCATATTGCCATAGTCCCTGAGACCATCAAAGAAACACTGAGCTTGTAATAACATATCAGAAACACAAATCGTATAAGATGACCAGATAAGATAAATAAATGAACACTTTTGAATATAATAGTATTAAATAATCCTTTATTATTACAACAAAAAATAAGAATTTAGCATATTGCTAAATATATTGTGCATAATATAAGTATAAGATTAGTAGTAAAATTATGAAATCATTTCAGTTTCACGATGCACCAATGAGACATTTGATTCATGGCAATATCACAAGTAGTAAAGGGGTTTGTTTATTTGTTCTTAATATATGAAATATATAGTACCAATTTAAATTCCACAAAAATCCTGATAAAGTGGTTTGTCATTTTGTGAGTCCTGTACTTCATGCACAGATGTCAAATAATTTATTCTCACAATAACCCTGTGCCATCCTATAACAATGACAAGTAATAGGTAATAATATGTAACAATAACATAAAACATTATTGGGATTGTTGAGTACCGTACCCAATAGTTAACTTCACAAAGAAAACAACCTAGGCTAATGGGTGTTCATAGGCCTACTGTTTTAACTTTCAATAGTGATAGCAAATCAAACACATGTAAAGTAATAGTTTGATTAATTGGCGTTTATAACGGCATTTAAAAAAATATTTCACTTCATATGACGGTAGTGTTCCAACAATAACCAGCGATACCATCACAGCCAGAATTTCCAGACCTGCCTACTTGTGTCCGCATTTGGTGTATTTTGTACGCAAATTTTTGTCAAAATACACTTGTACGCATGAGTAACCAACTTGTACTCAAAATTTCACGATTGGATATGCACCATTCTAAATATATTTGAAATATATACAAATATTTTATATTTTTAAGTTTCGTTATTAGTAAATTCACTTCTTTGGCTTGTGCTTTAGCTTGATAATAATAAGCATAACATCATTGTGTTTTCTGATTTTGAACACATAAATTCTGGATTGTACACATAAGTTCAGACACCTTTACACATTTTCTGATTTGGGGGTAGGCAGGTCTGAGAAGTGCAAAACGCTTCAAGTGCCACTCTGCTGGAAAGATTGTTTTTCTTCATTGCTAAGTGTGAGGTAAAGTAATAACAGATAGAGGTAAAAATGGCAAAGACAAAAAGTACAGTATAAAAGTATAATATCAAAACCACAAATTAAAAATAAAATATCTTAAAAAATTTTGAGTTTGTAAAAAGAATCTAATAAGACTTAAAATATTTTGATTTAAATAGTAAGTATGTATTATGAAGATTCATGACCATATAATCATTAAATAGAGACAACAAAAATTCAATTAAAAAGAAATAATAACAAATTTGAGATAATAAAATTTTAGTCGATTATAATGGAAATTTGAGTCAAACAATTTCTTATGCTCTGTCAACTATCAATCTTTAATCACACCTGTTTTAAAATTTGATATATATGCATACTAAATTCAAATCACCTTTCTGATATAGAACACTCATGATTATTTGTTCAAATTTGATCAGTGCTGTTAGTAAGTCCACCTACTTAATGGAAACCTGATATATAAATATATATATAAACTTCCTTGTCCAATTTAATTATTTTATAATGTGTTATTAATGAGATAAACATTAGCTAGAATTGAACCTCTCGGGAAATTGATTTAATAAAGCTAAAATGATATTGAAAACAAAATTTGTTGGGTTAAAAAAATCTACAATTTATGCTTGACTGATCAAGCTCAAGGGTACATGTAGTTCATCATTTGACGGCGGAGTATTTCAACAGGTTCAGTGAACTCTACAACAAATTTAGGTATGGTTACCTCCTTGTACAATGATGGATTCAACAAAACAATAACTGAAGATAAAGGTGATAATACAGCATCTAAATCCTTCTAGCAGAGGGTCACGCACACCACTTAGCATCTTGTTGACATTTACCAATAAACCACATTGTCATTAGTTGATTTTTCGTGTTCAGATCTTTCATATTTGAGAAATGTGGCGATGTCTTCCAGCTGAGTGCATCCTCTTGAGTCTGGAGAAAGAAATACAGCATTTAAAGAATGAGTGTTTGATTGAGGTCTAAAGCGACACTTTAGATTATTTAACTTGTATCACAGCATGCTAGTCAAATGTATGAAGGAAACAGCTCTGAACATAACTGGCAGCAAACAAATATACAACAAATCCTATTTCTGATGCTTCTTAGCTCAGAGCTCATGAGGGAACTGGAAGGTTTCCCCATCCACCAGCAATTATTTACATTATGAGATTACTGTAGCAATGTTTTTCACATTGTTTTTTGGGAGTTAATGCCATACTTAAGTCATTTTCACTAAATGCTGATGTGCCAACCTGCAAAAACAACCCTTTATTTGAAACCGACAAATGTGTGTGCGATTAGTGGGTGACGAAAAAAACACGACATAATTATCAACAAAAGGGAGACACAAAACAGGAACAACAAATCGATGCCCTGTGCCTATTAGCTCACAGAGTACCTGGAAACAGGAAGTTACAGTCAACCAACCATGGACCGATTTATATAATGTGACACGTCTGTTTCACCGTTCATAAAATAATCTTTAATGTTACATACCATAGTGTTAGGGAATACCCTGCCACAGCTGCCTCTGTTCATATGCTCTTGGTAGGTCTGTTTTAACATTTGTTTATCATTTTCCTTCAAACATGGCTGACACAACTTACACTCCTGTCGAACAACAACAACAAGAAGAAACCTATCAAATGCCTATATAAATATTTCCAAAGCAAAAAATAAATAACAAATATATGAAAATATTTAATGTGAATTATTTCCATCAGCTTTCTTTGAAATTAAGTTTTTCTCTTAGGAAATGTTTTGTTTTGGAAATTTGAGATATCATGTTTGAAAAAGACGATTAGCGGAAAATGAGAGCAGATGAAGGATGACTTAATAAAGGTATTGTTATGCAATGAATATTTGAAAGGCGTAATGACGAAGCAAGCAAAATTTTCTTTCTCTACATTTATACAAAAATATATAACGTAGCCATATGTAGGTTAACTTCTTTTATGGGCATTTAGAAGTTAAAATAAGACAAAACTTTATGGATTCCATAAAATTCATTTATTGACGTTGTTGGGTTTTATTTTATTTTTTATCATATGTAGGTTACAACTTAACACTTTTTGGTTGCCTTATAGTCTGTTGCACCAGTGAAAATTAACATGGATGTTTTTTTCACCAACACGTAATATTATAGTGTGATAGTGTGAAAAGGGGAGATAACTTACTAAGGAGCTACATTTGTCACATTTCATACACTGTTCAGCAAATGTCTGTATGTCAGAATCAGAGGCCATCATGTCAGATTCATCATCAGAACTAAAACAACAAAAACAGCATCAGAGATTGCACTTTAGTTTAATACCAACCGCATTTAGCTAAACTTAAACATTCAATGCTTGAAAAAAATTGAGTAAAAGGATGCTTTTACTCGCAAAAAATCTCTTTCAAATGTAATCTGTAGAAACTCCGAAACCAACAAAATTGCCTCAAATTGAACTCTTCTGTTAACGACAGAATCAGGAATACAAATAAATAGAGTCCACTTGTGACCCTCGGGTGTACAAGTCTTCCCGTAGCTTTCCTCCAAAACACTGTCAATGCCAAGTCATAACATCAATAAAGTACCCTTTAGTACGACACTAAACACCTATCAAACTATAAAAAAAAATCCACGCAGAGTTTGCATCCTTCCACCGTTGCTAAACACTTGATATATAGGCTCTCTTAATTCAGCTATTGTGTATTTCTTTTCATCACCGGAGTATTTTGCCATACATTCACTATAAACATGCTTATTTCAATTCCAACATTTTCTATTCATTGTAAGTCAAGGGTATACCGGTATGTAGTTCACTAATGAGGCTATATAGAGGTTTGGTGGCAGAAACCTTGAAAAAAATCCACCTTGCTATGTCTGTACAAACTGTCAACTTCCTTCAAATACTTGCAAGGGAAACATTTTGTAAAATAACTCGTTAGTCATGTCAGTTTTGGGGTATTTTTTAATAACCATACAATATTTTTTCCTCCTCACCTTTGAGCGAATGTATTGATAGTTTTCTTGCTTACTCCCACCAGTCCCAGCATGTTAAATATCACATGTTCATAAAGACGCCGATTAGGAGCGAAGTGACCCGATGAGAGATTAGGGGACATATTGACCTGCCCCAAAAAAAAGACATTTATTTCAATATCAGTTTGATTCAACATTTTCAGTGATAATCTAGGTCATTTTCATGAACTCCTCTCAAGGAAGAAGGTGTAAATGTTAATACATTGTAGTTGAAAGTATTATTTCTAAAAAAAAAGTAAGTTTTAATTTGATTTCACATTAGTGGGCGAAGGAAACCACCCAGAATGAGACAAAAAGCAACACAAACCCACAACACAGGGACTTTCCTCATGCAACCTGACAAAGCGCCCCAGGGTACAGGGCAGATCTCGCCAAACTAATAGGCAGTTGGAGAACACATTTTATACGGTTTGCACATCGGTTTTGATTAAACCTTCAAATTTTTGCGATGAAATGTTTTCACCTCCATTAAATATACTTGGACACTTATCAAGAACAAAATCGAACTTGATAAACTAAATCAGACGAAAAAAATTAAGGAGTCTGTATGAAATTGTACTTGCTTAAGATGTTTCAGTGATTGACCATTGTATAAACTATAACAAACATGTTAATAAATATCATAAGAGTGATAACAAGAAAATGATAAAAACATAATTTACAGAAACAGTGACCATGATCTGTGACCTACAAGGTTAAAATGGAAACCAACACTTAAAAGTAACTTTCTCACCTCCATTAAATATACGTTGAGATTCTCATCTAGAACAAAATCAAACCGGACCATCTCAAAAAACCACCTGAAAACATTGAGCCAACAATTACAAATCAACTTCCTTGATTGGTGTGTTGCATTAATCTTGCAAATTTATGTGTACTGCATATCATAGTCATATACATTTCCTTGTGTTCAGCAGTAGAATTGAAAATGATATTAGATTGTAAAATAGTTTCAACCTGCCTGAAAGTTGCTAACATGTACATAACCTATATAAGTATAACTTATATAAAATTACTGTTGGTACCAGCTTGCAAAACAACAGAACTGTGCATATGTCATTCTTCATTTTACTGTATTTCTTCTAAATTTATGGACAATATCTTGTCAGAGTGAAGGAAAAGGATGAATTAAAACTCTAATACATGTGCAAAATAGACATTCATTGATTGTTAGTCTAGTATCACAAATGTAATTCAAAAGTTTGTACATTATGTGTCATTTTGTCAGTTTTCTACATAAGAATTTAATAAAATCAAATTAAAACAGTAAATAAAACATATTACTTAAACAATATATTAAAAAGAGGTAGAATAATGAAATATGATACAAGGAAAGGTTAGTATCTTTCTTACTTTGATGATTTATATTTGACATTCACAGCCTCTATCAGTGATTTTTCTTTTTCTAAATAAACTTGTTGTATACAGCTCTTCAAATCTTTCCACAGTTTTACATCATCTTTACCTGTGAAAAATAGATTAAAATATGTAATAAAAACAAAATGTTAAAAAATCCCACAATAATGCTGAAATAAACATTACATGAATGATTACCTTATTTGGTTTTAGTAAAAAAAAATAAAAATAGAGAGGGTGGGCTTTAAACAAAAATGAACAAAGTTTTGTTTTTAATTAATTTTATTTGTTTAATTGGGTATTACTCAGATGACGGTGTGACAGGATACCACAACAAAACACCTTGCTGACATAGATCATAGAGCACAACAGTGCAGACAACCTTGCAAAAACCACCACGCGAACTCTGCAGCCACCGAAAACTTCCCTTATATACTTAAGGTCCACAGGGGGATCGAACCTATTACGAGTACAGTGGAAGGGAAGTGCTCAACAGAGCCATGGCACGGCTTCAGAGGGAGCATACATGTAGGTTCAAAATCTATAAGTCTGAAGAGGTCATGAACCTAGTAATAAAGCGAGTCTGATTAGACTGGTCATAGAGAGCCGTTCACAAAACAGGGTCCCTAAGAGTGTGCATTGATTGATTGATTGATTGGTGTTTAACGCCGTGCTCAAGGGTATTTCACTTATATGACGGCGGTGAATCTGTAAGTCAGTACATGTTCCCAAGTACTGTTTGATATTCATCTCATGGTTATATTAATTGATGTCAGTGTATAAGTGGCATTCTACTTTCTGTGGCGATTTCAATAATTTTTTTTGTTTGCAAACGGTTTGATTAGGGTCTATTTAAGTTCATTTAGCTCATATGACAGCAGGAGGCATTACAGGAAACCTCAGACAAATCAGCTTCCTGACGTCCCTATGCTCAGTGAGAACCAGGCACAGGAAACTTTTTGCCATTTCAACTGGAAATTTTTAAATAGTTTTAAACAAACTATTTTTATAGGTACGATCAACGGCATGTATTTAACATAAAATGCCCAACCACTGGATATCTGCTTAATCTAGCACTAGCAAGATGACAAAATTTGTCCATACACTCAGTACACTACTTTTGGAAACTTCCTATCATAATAGACTGACTTTATTCTCAGGTTTATCTCCCCATTGGCTGATTTGACTAAAGGCAACATTCTGGTTACATTGCATTTAGAAAATGATTCGAGAGTTGGTATTTTGAAATGCTAATAGTTGTTCCTCACCTGCCATGCGAAGGTATGCATTGAAAGCTTGTGTAAATGTACAACTTTTTTCACTGTATAATTGAGCAAGTGAAGGCATCTGGAACAAAAGCAGAAAAAAACATTTAATAAGAATCCATGTATTTGTGCCTAAAGCCTTAAGCAGTGCCAGCCAACAGCTGCATTTTTTCCCACGTATAATGTAGAGATAAGGAAAAAACATGTATGAAATTACCTTTTAGTAATAAATCATTTCATTTTTTTTTTCAGAAGTATTTGAAACGTACGCAGCGAGACTGCATACATGCTGTAGATCCTTGAATTCAATATGAGTTTTATGCAATTATTATAGGTGAAATATATCTCACCCAGCCAGTTGCTCATTCATATGACAGTGTGACTGCCTAAAAGCTGACTGAAAGGCAGGAGGTGCACAAATGATGCCAAAAAAGTTTGCTTCCAGATGCAACTTACCTACTGGCACAGGGGGCTCCTGCAAACCACCCACTTTTTTATCCTCATTAAATTGGAACAAAGCGACAGAAACGTTACAACACAACCAGTGGAAAAATTTGATGCATACTACATGTACATGTACCAGTCATTCCTAAAGTGTTAATTACCCACAGCACAAGAAAGAACAAAATTCTATGACTTTTGAAGATACACTGTAATTTTGTTTTATTGTGGTTTTACACCGTACGTAAGGTTATTTTACTAACATGACTTTATGCCGACTCAATGGAATTGACTCCCTAGACTCTACTGGCAACAAGCAGACATTACACACTACTGGTATTAACATGATGCATTGAATTGGCATCCTGATGCTCATTAGATCCGAGAGTTTTCACTTACCAACCCAGGTTTAAAATATAGATTCATTAGACCATGTTCAAGTACAAATAGAGCAGGAATTTGCAGGTAAATTAAAACACCCAGACCTCATTAGTGAACATATTACAGGTTGTATTACAAAGAGAGGACAAAATGCCCATGTTGAAGGAAAATATTGATATGGTCAATGGATACTTGTCAAGAATGAGAAGTAGGTGCACATTTACCGGTACATAATTGTAATGACTGAACATGTTGGCCTGTTAAATGGAAGGATTCAATTATATTGATTGGACAGATATTGATTGTGATTGTCTGTGAGATAAGGTGCACATACTACAAACCTTGTTCTGTATGTTGATTATATAGGTTTAGGAGGGAAGTGGTTGGTCGCTTCATAGATGGAAGGCTGTTTTTTTTTTTTTTACCAGGCTTCCATCTGCTTTTCTGCCAAACATTGTTGTCACATTATAATTGTTTTGTTGTCAGTTACAGTATACAAAAAAAAAAAAAACAACATCAAACGTAGATGAATGAATGTATAAGACAAACACAGTTCTTCTCAGAGGCAATTATAAGCAGAGGTATAAAAATCTATATCGTGGAAAATGAATTTGTTTGTTTGATTGTCTTGTTAGGACAATGTTTTTTTATTCACTTGTGACAGCATGTTAGCCAAACGGTTGAAAGAAACCACACTACATGACACTGTGGACACACAGGAGAGCACAGGACATTTGAAGGATATACTACAGGACACCACAACAAATCAGCTTCCTTATTAACCTTAGCTCAGAGTTCTAGGGAGGCTCCCACAAAACCGCATGCCAGAAAACTTGTTATTTCTACAGCTGGTTTGATTATTGTTATTCCAAGCAAGCTGCACAGATATTAATGACAGTTGTTTTACTGGCATATTGGGTATTTCATTATATGAGTTTTTAATTAATTCACTTTACACTACTTGCGACTAGCAATATAGACTATTAATTAAAACTACCAGCCTTATACGCTTTAAAAAAACATTAATATAGGTAAACCAGTGCATGGTAGGCCATTGGTACCACCTTTTACCTACGAGTAATCAATTATTCTCCTCATTTCTATGTTCGTGTATTCCATTATTTTCAATGCACTTTGTTATGACGCCAATTTCAACTGTATTAACCTGTAGTGGAAACTGTATGCCTATGTACTCATTAACTTACATTCAATGTTCTAATATTCAAATGTATCTTATTATTTATTCAGATGAAGTTTTCATTTTAATTGCTAATAATAAAGAATGAATCTATTCCACTCCCTGTTGTGTTGTATGATCTTCCATTCTACAATACAAACGGCCTTCCTTCTGTTTCTCAGCCAATCATATCTCATCAATCTTCTTCGTTCGATCTAGACTTACTTAATTGCTTGTGCCCTAAGGATCATTGATCTGATCGAATCTCTGAGTATCTTGTATTGTTCACAAGATAATGAACATGAATAAATTACTGGCATCATGCGAGAAATAAATCCTAATGGAAAATTTATATTTGAAAAGAATTCTTCTGATATACGTTTGTTTAATCAGAAATCTACTTAACATCTGAACACAAAAGGCATTATTGAACACTTTGATGAAATCATTAGTTTAGTTCACTTTAAAGTACACATTCTGGGTTAAGTGACAGATGGCTGAATCCATATAACCAAGACCTTACCAGATTCATGGTTAAATGGCCATTTACTTGTCCAGAAACAAGAAATCCTATTTATATCGCAAAAGTCCTTATTTGATTTGTTGGGGATGCGTTTTTGTCGATAATTAACATGCAAGAGATCGTAGTGATTTCCCAGCAACAGCTGATATAGTGAATTAATTTTCTTTGTACAATGCAGGGATGAGGACAATTTGTATATGAAATTACATTTCTGTAATAAATCATTTGATTTTTTTGAGAAATCTGGTCATTTGATTTTTTGCAAGAGTCCTTCTGATGGACACAGTAAGACCCTGTATAGAACTGTTAAGTTGTGATGTAATGTTGATGAAGCCATACAGATTTCTGTGTTTGATTTCAAGAGATCTCCAAACTCTACATAATACAAATCATATATAATTATAAATAAATATAACATAATATATCTCTAATTACAGGGTAATAAATACTGAAATGACTCAAAATCAAGTTAAGATTTTTCAAAATAACACTACTTGTCCATTACCCAAGACAAGCACACATAAATCAGCTAATATCATCAGTGAAGGGACATTGTTTATTGAATTAATATTGTACTGGTAATAAAACCTTACCTTCCACATTGGTGTATAATTATCTCCTACAACGTATTTATCAACATCCGATGGATCAAAAGGATAGTAGTCATGGGGACAAAATCTGGCAATAGAGAATTTCCAAATAATTATCAAGTTTATCTTTTTAATTATTTGTACTTTAATAGTTATAGCTTTGACTTCTGATATTAATAATTAACATTATTCTATCACAAGTTATATATAAAGGTATATTCAGTTGAGATTTGTAATCATTGTTTGAACACGGTCTTAGCATCTAGGCAAACGTTGCACCGAAAATACACCAGAAATTGTTTGTCAATAATATCTTATGTTATTCTAAGTTTCTCGACTTCTATATGCCTCTTTAAAAAGACAAGTTACATTGGTACTGTTATTACTGCTTACCTGAAGAGAGCATCTCCATCAACAATGTACACTCTCAAAGGATCTACTGAAGTGAGTACTGTATAAATACCTATGTCAAACTTTCTGAAAATATACATATCAACAGCATGACTGACGATTTTATCTGTGTTTTCTGCCTTTGAGTTCAAATTGATGGGGCTCTGTGACAACTTTTTTTTCTGTTTAATTTTAAATCAGTTTGCAGAAAAATTTAGAAGATTTATTTTTCAAAGCACACTTTTGCCGATACATTTCTAGGGCATCAACAAGGATGGCTTTTCCTTATATTTGTGTTTGTATTCTTCTCAATCACAAGAAAGAGCAAGTCTATTTTAGTATGCTAGAGGGGCAGTAGTTGTAAAAGACAGAAGACATATATATTTACATTCGCTCACTTAGTCACTTCCCTCACAAACAACAGAAAATAACATGGATGTCAGTCACCCTAGACCACTCAAACTAACCCCTTTCCATCATACATTTTAGTTTCTTTTGAAAAAAAATCAAAATACCAAAATTTGTTTAAAACAAACTATTAGCTTTGCTTTTAATTGCATAGCTAGAAAACAGCTACTGCTGTTTTAAAGAAAAAATATATCTCTTCTTATTTCTTGCAAAAGATGAATTTGGTTTTGTTATTGTGGAAAATTATAGATACAGATTTATGTAAAGTCGTTCGTACCTTCCATCAATAAGGAATGGCTTGTCCACGTACTCCTGTACAAATGTGTCGGCGGCATTCAGATTAAGTTCTGCAAACAACAGGATCAATAAACATAACATAACACTTCACATTTCAATTAAATCTGCTATTAAAAGAGAACAAATAAATTGTTGTGTACAATATCAAGTTTTTGTTCTGATACTTGAAAAAATTACTAGTTTCTGCAAGTCAAGTTTAAAGCGTATCATAAATTACGTTTAAGTTTTATTCAAATCAAACAGCAATTTGATGAAATGTTAGAGTTTGCTTGATTTGCAGTTGGCAAAGTTTGTTCCCCAATACAAAGTCGTTCCAGCCCAATAGGCAACGTCAGTCTAGTTTTGAACCTGGCGTCATTTTGAGAGAGGTTACTTGGTTGTGACACACAGGTTTGGGAGCCTATTGTTGTTACAACTCTTTCACAATGCAATCCCCGTTTCAAACCGAATCCTTACCATTCATTGACTTAATTTGAATTCCTCGGTGGTTGTTACTTTTTTGCACCCACAGTTTTTCTGGGTGTGACTCCATCTATAAAACAATGACAAATTTAAGTAATTTACAATAATTGAATTATTTCCATGCAAATTCATTCAAACTTATCCATGAAAAACCAACTCAAGTTAACCCTCAAACATTTTAACCATTTAATAAACCAGCTGTCGACTCTAAGCAAATTATCTTTATAATCAATCGATGCCACAGAACATAAGTTTACCTGAAGAAAGACCTTGTGCTTTCTGTGCTAAGGAGCATGAGCTAGCTAATTTGTGATATTGTTCTTTTTCTGTGTCCTGTACTTGTCCTCGTTTCATTTTGTTTGTTTTTTTTTCAAGTGATGTCATGGGTGGTTTCTTTCACCAGTAAGGCCATCATACGAGTTAAAATGTAAAACCGCATTGAATCAAACAAACTGACTACACTGTAAATAACATTGTTCAAAATAGGTCAGTTCAGCTGTCTGCTATTCTGTGTTTTCTTTTCCCTCCCCTCCTTTGTGAATTTCTTGTTAGAATTTACAAAATTTCTTTATTAGAAACAGCAGATGTATGTAAGTTTTCATAGAGGACCTGGAGACAAATATTAAAAGGACATGAAATATTGCCTTTTCAAGATGATTTAAATATTATATTTTATATTATACTTGCATGTTGGAGTAAAATCATAGTTATACTCACAAATGATTTCAGTTTATTCTTGTCAAATGGCATCTTAAAAGCTTTCGGAATAAAATCAATTTTGGATGTGGCCAGACTGACTTTCATTGTAATGTAACCAGATCCAGGAAAATGGTTCACCTATTGACAAAAGAAAATGATTAAGAATGTGATGGAATTTTTCACATTTTGAGTTATGTTAACCGTACAAAGACAAGTTGACAGATTTTGTCTATCCGCTCATTAAGCCAATTGTCAAGGTGAAGGGTAAGTTATTTTTGTGAATTAAAAAAATAAAACAAGCTTTTATAATATGTGAGTTTTATAAGAGTTTCTGTAGCCTATAGGCAAAGCAATAGACCTCAATTCAACAAGTAAGCAAGTTTGTATTCCAATCAAACAAATGCTGTCGTATGGTGAAAACAACCTTAACAATAACAAGAAAGTCTGATATTACAAATACATGTAAATTAAAATAGTCATTTTACGCATAGTGTTATGCAAGTTACCTAGTAAAGAATGATATAAAACAGCCTGCAATTCTATAAAAAAAAACTAATTTCGACACCAAAAAAATGTTATAACAAATTTTTAACAAAAGAAATAAAACAACATCCTTTCCTTTTACCCTCTAATGAAGCACATGTCAGTCAAGGCTGGCAGCTGTTGACCAGCTATCAATCTGTCATAATTAGTCTTATTAACACCACATCTGTACAAAATCTTAATTAGTAAGCTTAACATTGCTTATAGGTCATCTGTTTATTTTCTCAAATTAACAGTCTTGACTCTTGACAGGTATATTTATGTTAATTACAAATGTTAATTATACATAAGTGGATGGCAATAGTTTCCTCTGTCCAATTTCACAATATTCAAAATTAATTTTGAGACCAGCCTGAGGGTTTGAGGCATGTGAAAATAATGGCAACTGTTGTAATATAGTAGATATTGCACCGTAAACTTTGATTACAATTACTATTGTTATTATGGTAGTTTGAGTGATCCCTTTCAGATTGTTGCCAATCCAGTGGTTTAAAAAAAAATAAAAATTTATGGGGACATTTTTGGAAATCTGTGATCTGTAACGTTTTTGGAAATGCTTTCGGGGAAAATTCAATCAGAAGGGCTGTACCGTATGCTTCCATTTTCTCTCCAACTTGTCTTTGCATTGTTAAAATTACTCTGATAGGCAATGAATCACACACAAAAAGACAACAATAAAATAAATGTATAAAGAAATGACTAATAATGAATTAAAAGATT
Organism: Katharina tunicata; assembly: GCA_032466195.1. Taxonomy (NCBI): domain Eukaryota; kingdom Metazoa; phylum Mollusca; class Polyplacophora; order Chitonida; family Mopaliidae; genus Katharina; species Katharina tunicata. The sequence continues at coordinate 620 of JAVFBZ010123458.1, read as the reverse complement.
ATTATAATAAATAATAATTTAATTATATACAGACCTTTTGATGTGGTTGTAGTTTAGTGAGGCTATTAGCTAGCTTCACAAAGGGATAATCATGAGCCCATAACACATCCCAGTCACGTCCTGAGTTACCCAGACGGATTTCATAACCCAGCCTCTCAAACACTTTATAAACATGTTTCAGGTACCCAGAGGTTAACTGAAAAACAGAGAAAAAAAGCCACACATAAATTCTTTGCATATATAATTATATCATGTGTAAAAGTGCGGGCAAACAAGGGCACTGGTCATCTACAAACATTTACTTTCAGCTTAAACTGAATTATATCAAAAACAAGGCTTACAGATTAATGTGAACTTACTTGGTGTTTTAAGCATACCGTACTTGAGTGCATTTCATAGTTCACTACTTTCTAATTTTCATAGACTTTAATATTTTGCCTTCAGACTTTAACAATATTGTTGAGGATTCAATGGGAGCTGGTATTTCTTTTACATATGTTTACTTAACCTAGGTTAAAAAGTAAATACCTATAAGACAACATGATTTTATTATTTATATAAAGGTGAAATATCAGGATTTCCTTCACTCATAAATGTGTTATTTCACTGCAGTGTAATAA